>OX246738.1:80441391-80681391 GCA_945910005.1 Isoperla grammatica
CGTTTTAATTAATAACGTTTGAACGGTTCATGTCACAGAAAATGTCAAGGGAACAATTCTATTACGAAATACTATTTGAGTATTTTGCATCTACTTGGCACATCGTGGCACACTGCAGAGGGCGCCAGGAGCGTCGTGACGTCATACACTTTTTCATTAATAACTTTTGAACGGTTCATATCACAGAAAATATCAAGAAGACAATATTATAGAGAATTTAAATACAAATCGATTGATATGTACCAATAGGGTAATCATGTAATATTTAAGGGAGAAATTGCTAACAAATAATAATAATTAGATGTGTATATGAAATGCAGGGCATCCCTCATCGTAATATCTATTTATTACTATTTCGGAGTTATAATTGTATCACTGTGAAGGACTTAATAATCGTAGTCATCCCAACATACCCATGGGTGTCTGTTGTTTAACAATAATAATAATTATTATTATTGTATACTAGTTACTATTCATAGACTGATTAGTAAAACTCACGTTTGCTAGAAGTTCTCTTCATCTTCATCATCGTCGTCTTCATCCTCATCTCCCGTGTTGTCGGTATGTAAGCACTCTTGTTCCTCGTCTTCAGTAGAACAGCCACAAAGCTCGGTGCACCTCATGTTATTTGCTTTGCAGCTGCATCTTGACGCACACCTTGATTTTAAGCAGTTGCATTTAACTAGTTGAATGACGGCAGCCGGTGCAGGTTTGAGGGTTATCATGACTGCCACATACTCGTTGCTCTCAAGTAGCCATCCATAGTCTTCGGGTAATGAGTTGATAGGGTTGGCAACCTGGTAATTATGCCACACCCAGCATTGATGGTGAGCACCTAGTATGGCTTGGAGATATGTGGCTTTGCTGGGTGGAAGCTTTTGGTGGGTGCTTGGCAAGACTTTTTGTGAAACATGCGCCATCGAAGGTCAGACACTGATCTCAGTTTAGTGAATGGACAGTACAGTTTGCAAACAAACTTCTCTAGACCACTTATCACGGAGTCTTTTAGAGCAACAGTTAAACCTAGTTCTTTAAATGCTGAAAATATTTCATAGTCGGATTCTCTGAAAGCTTTCCAGCACGAAAGCTTCCCCTTTCCTGAAAATCCCCCAGTGTTGTCGGAACCACTGAAAGCGTGAAATCCAGTTAGTCCTGAAACTTGATTTTGCCCAAGTGTGTTGTATAGTGACCCAAGTGCTATCCTTCTATTATTTTCCCCTTTACCTGTAATGAACACAGTATTTTTACAGAGATCGGTGTAACGTCGCAGTACCAGGATAAGGACATCTGTATCTGGGGAAAAAATAGATATTTGAGTAGCTCCTCGTTTTGTCGCATCTACTGCATGAAGCAACATCTTAGTATCGGTTTCTTCCTGTTCACTATTTAAGTGTGATAGAAGTGTTTTTGTACTTATAGTCTTGTTACTCCATGCGACAACTGGTTGTCGCTCCATGGCCTGTGAGGCTCGAATTATCTTCTGTGAAAAATATTCTGTCCGCTCATACTTGGTTTTGGTGTGACCAAGTAGTTGTGACATGCTCAAGTGCCCGATTAGCGTGTTGTCTGTAATGCGATAAGCTACAGCAGCTTTTCCTCCTTGCAAGTCTTTCGAGTAGCCGATTTTAATGAAACAGGAATGTCATATCTATCAAAAACCACGTGGACCTCTGAAAACTCACTATAACTGTTGTCAATGCGCATGACAAGAAGTTTGGCTAGATCCTCACGAGTGCTGGTGTGTGGAAGAATCCGACTATGAAATATTTTCAGCATTTAAAGAACTAGGTTAAACTGTTGCTCTAAAAGACTCCGTGATAAGTGGTCTAGAGAAGTTTGTTTGCAAACTGTACTGTCCATTCACTAAACTGAGATCAGTGTCTGACCTTCGATGGCGCATGTTTCACAAAAAGTCTTGCCAAGCACCCACCAAAAGCTTCCACCCAGCAAAGCCACATATCTCCAAGCCATACTAGGTGCTCACCATCAATGCTGGGTGTGGCATAATTACCAGGTTGCCAACCCTATCAACTTATTACCCGAAGACTACGGATGGCTACTTGAGAGCAACGAGTATGTGGCAGTCATGATAACCCTCAAACCTGCACCGGCTGCCGTCATTCAACTAGTTAAATGCAACTGCTTAAAATCAAGGTGTGCGTCAAGATGCAGCTGCAAAGCAAATAACATGAGGTGCACCGAGCTTTGTGGCTGTTCTACTGAAGACGAGGAACAAGAGTGCTTACATACCGACAACACGGGAGATGAGGATGAAGACGACGATGATGAAGATGAAGAGAACTTCTAGCAAACGTGAGTTTTACTAATCAGTCTATGAATAGTAACTAGTATACAATAATAATAATTATTATTATTGTTAAACAACAGATACCCATGGGTATGTTGGGATGACTACGATTATTAAGTCCTTCACAGTGATACAATTATAACTCCGAAATAGTAATAAATAGATATTACGATGAGGGATGCCCTGCATTTCATATACACATCTAATTATTATTATTTGTTAGCAATTTCTCCCTTAAATATTACATGATTACCCTATTGGTACATATCAATCGATTTGTATTTAAATTCTCTATAATATTGTCTTCTTGATATTTTCTGTGATATGAACCGTTCAAAAGTTATTAATGAAAAAGTGTATGACGTCACGACGCTCCTGGCGCCCTCTGCAGTGTGCCACGATGTGCCAAGTAGATGCAAAATACTCAAATAGTATTTCGTAATAGAATTGTTCCCTTGACATTTTCTGTGACATGAACCGTTCAAACGTTATTAATTAAAACGTGTTTATGACGTCATGACGCTCCTGGCGCCCTCTTCAGCGTGCCAGGATGTGCCAGGTAGGTGCAAAATACTCGTATAGTATTTTATAGAAGAATTGTACCCTACATATTTTCTGTGACATGAACCGTTCAAACGTTATTAGTTCAAACGTGTATATGACGTCACGACGCTCCTGGCGCCCTCTGCAGTCCGCCAGAATGTGGCAGATAGGTTATAAATTCTCATCTTGTATGACATCATAAAATTATCCTCTTGATATTTTCTGTGACATAAACCGTTCAAAAGTAATAAAATAAAACGAGTCTACGACGTCACGACGCTCCTGGCGCCCTCTGCAGCGTGCCAGGATCTGCCAGGTAGGTGCAAAATACTCGTATGGTATGCCGTAACAGAATACCGTTTACCGCAATACTCTTGCACGAAAGGCGCACGAGATACCTTTTGCTCCTCTACTACAAGTTTAGAAGGCAACTAGTATACTAACTGCCGTACGTGTACTCTGGTAGACCTACCGACTGATCTACTAACTGTGCAGCGTTTACACTTGGAAAATGACCGTCGGTTGGTCGGTAATGTAGTCTTACGATCGTAAGATGAGAGTAACGTAAACGGGGGGTATGAGAAAGGAAGAAAGTCCTCTAATTACTAATGGGGTAAAACCAAAGTGTGAAATTTAAATCTAAAATTAAAGTGATCTCATTGGATAATACCTCCCTTAGCTCTCATTGGCTAATTCAAAAGTGTGTAAACTAGGTCCTCAGTCATTCACAGAGACTTCAACAGTTCACACATATGTGTAAACTTCGCTCATGTCGCGCGGCAAAACAGTGAACTAAAATTCCGGGAATTCTCTTCAATGTGGGGACCCACTCAGAATTGCATGAAAATTTACGTGTATACTAACGTTAGGGCTGGGAGTACGAAAATGAGGTCTTTTGATTCTGGGGACCCAAGTCAAGTCCCCACAAAAAAAAAGTCCCCAGAGTCCTGTTGTGTATTCATCCATGGGTCCCCGCTTTGCTACGTTTGCACACACACACACACACACACACACACACACACACACACACACACACACACACACACACACACACACACACACACACACACACACACACACACACACACACACACACACACACACACACACACACACACACACACACACACACACACACACACACACACACACACACACACACACACACACACACACACACACACACACACACACACACACACACACACACACACACACACACACACACACACACACACACACACACACACACACACACACACACACACACACACACACACACAGAATATGTAAATATACTTACTGCATCTTACCTGATTTTCGACGTCAGGTTTTGACTTCTCCTCTCAACTGGTAGTTTTGTGTCTCTGACTGGGACATCAGTCATAATCAATTTTAAAGTAGATTATAATTATTTATTTCTCTTTGTTGATATTTTGTATTTACTATTTTGGCTAGGCCTATGATGGTTTTGATATGGTGCCACCACTGCGAAGCAACACCATAAATGTAATCATGTACATATGGAAGTTTCCTCCCACCTTCTTTTCTTCCTCCTCTCTCTCACACTTTTTAGAGAAGTAGGTGGAAGGGTGGGGGGGGGGGGGGGGGCACAGCCTCCTTGGATACGCCGCTGCGTCTGGATACTACACAGCTATAGGGATTCTTCAGTGAAACCAAAGATTATAATCTTTGGTGAAACATTATTGTTATTAATAATGGAATATCTTTCACTTGCACGGTTTTCTCTAATAATTCTTTTAACTGGCTTTCAGTTTTGGTACCTGTTATATCTTCTTTCACTTGATTAGTTTTTTAAAGTAACTTCTTTTGAAAATTATTTGTACTACCACACTTCCAAGAAATTTAATATCCGTTAATATTCGGTTCGAAGAGTAAAAAAAGATTCTAACCAGAATTCACTATTTTCATCCATACTGGGTATGTAAGACGAGATTGAACGCTTCTGAGAACTTGCGCGTCAACTTCGACATTGTTGACCGAACTTTGTAACAAGTTATTCTATCGTCAAGCACTTGACCGAAGACTTACAAGATGCCCCCTTTCCACAACCTGAACATTTGGATGCGGATTTTCAAAGTTGTGTTCTAAAGTAATAATGTGTTTTAAGCAAAGACACGTTCGTCTTATGAAGTCAAGACTCTACGCTTGCGCACGTGTACTTTGTCTGTGGCAAGGCAAGGGAAGGCAAGGTTGTGTTCTAAAGTAATAATGTGTTTTGAGCAAAGACACGTTCGTCTTATGAAGTCAAGACTCTACGCTTGCGCACGTGTACTTTGTCTGTGGCAAGGCAAGGGAAGGCAAGGTTGTGTTCTAAAGTAATAATGTGTTTTGAGCAAAGACACGTTCGTCTTATGAAGTCAAGACTCTACGCTTGCGCACGTGTACTTTGTCTGTGGCAAGGCAAGGGAAGGCAAGGTTGTGTTCTAAAGTAATAATGTGTTTTGAGCAAAGACACGTTCGTCTTATGAAGTCAAGACTCTACGCTTGCGCACGTGTACTTTGTCTGTGGCAAGGCAAGGTTGTGAGTTCAGGTGGCAACTTATTAAACAATAATATTACATGAAAAAAATACTTTTTTTAAAAAACAACGCTTATATTAAAATGCACTAAAAAGTAAAAAATAAATTTTCGCCCAACAAATTTTTGCCTAACTCGGAAAATAAAAGCATTGGGCGCTTTCACTGCATAAACAGCAGAATATTGCTCAATACCGAAAGCGCCCAACGCTTTTATTTTCCGAGTTAGGCAAAAATGTGTTGGGCGAAAATTTATTTTTTACTTTTTAGTGCATTTCAATATAAGCGTTGTTTTTTAAAAAAAGTATTTTTTTCATGTAATATTATTTTATACTTTTTAGTCTTAAAGAATCTTGCAATCGAATATATGCTCACTGGACGTGTCCGAATTTAGAAGACTGCATACTTGTGTACTTGTACTTGTTAACTTCACTCGCAAACTAGCGTGCTCGCATTGCAAACTTGAATTTCGGACAGTTCCCGTTCATGCACGATCCAGCGATCGGCCAATAATGCTTATGAAAAGTGGGGTTATGTGGCTATGGGAGAATTATATTATATTATATTATATTATATTATATTATATTATATTATATTATATTATATTATATTATATTATATTATATTATATTATATTATATTTTATTTTATTATATTATATTATATTATATTTTATTATATTATATTATATAATATTATATTATATTATATTATATTATATTATATTATATTATATTATATTATATTATATTATATTATATTATATTATATTATATTATATTATATTATATTATATTATATTAAAACAATCAATTCCTACCGTGATAGAAAACAGCAGTTGCGCTAGCACCAACTACCACCAACTAACACCAACGATCAACTGTGAGGTCGAACCACGCGAAGGGAACGCACCTATGCGTACATGGTGAATGACTCACCGCACGGGGTTGTACCATACTTACAAGTGGAGCGTGTTGACATTCTTGCTGCATAGAAACATATCCGATGCTTTCGTCACGGATATTTGAGTCCCGAACCATGCCTGCATGTGGTTGGCCCATCCTCACTAGCTGTGACTAATTTCCCATATGAAGCTAATTGTTTAACTAGGAAAACGCTCTGTTTGACGCGTTGATAAACGAGCGCGTCAATATCTACGAACTTTCTGGCGAAAAGTTTTCAATGCTAATACGAACAACAATTAACAACAATTCAAGAATGCGCATTGCAAAAATTGTTCTTATTTCCATGGCTATTATACTTTCCGACATTGTTGTATGCAGTGCAATGTGCGTTGCTAAGATTTTTCGTGGTCATGTTTTCAACACGGTCCGCCACCGTTACTAACACTTATTGACAGCAATAGAAATGTAATGTCTGCCTCTAATACGTATCGGATCGCGTTAACATTAGTATATTCGTGACCAGACGAAAATTTACTATAAGATAGTCACCTCACATTTTGCTGTTACTGTTTTTCAGAAACATGTTTTCGAGTAACTTTTGTGTAACTTTGCCAATACTTATCAGATCGCCATTACATTAACATATTCGTGACCGGAAAAATCTGTAGAAAAATCTGGCTATCTCACATTTTGCCGCCATTTTGTTTCAGAAAAATATTTTGCAGTAACTATGGTGTAACTTTGTAACTTTTCGAACGATTTTGCCTCAAAACTATACACCTTCAATCCACATCGAGGCTTGTGGATGGTCCAAATTTCAAGTTGATCGGACTTTCCGTTCGACCGCTATCGACGGACATAAAAAAAAAAAAAAAAAAAAACAAACAAACAAACAAACAAAAAAAAAAAAAAAACAGAACGAAGTGCCATAAGAGTCAAGTGGAAACGCTCGCTTCGCTCGCTTAATAATTTAATCATGGTGGATTAATTAATAAGTGAATCTGATCATTGTAGTCCTTTGCATAACGCTCGAAAAAGGCCTGGTCGGTATAAAATTTGGGTCAAAGGATGACATATATCAAATGAAAGCTTAGAATGAGTTCTTTTCAAAAAACCATGATATACCTCTGGCAAATCCAGCTTTCTATGTCAAAACCAGGGTCAAAGGTCAAATTTGTAATTTTTTTAATAATTTTTAATTAAATAACGAAAACATTTTGCAAGTTTAAAAATACTCTTTTAGTGAGATAAATGTATAAAGTTTATTAAAAAAAAATTAAATTACCTACTTACCTTTTTTGACCTTGATTGCGGTCAATTTCCTCAAAATGGGTAATTTCTAAAATTGTCTTCGATTTAGTGACCAATATTCATTACAGTATATCATCGTACTTACTCATAAATACGTTAAAATGAATATTCTTATTGTTATCACATTGTTTTCACGGTATTCATTCAAAATGGCGGTCAAAGGTCAATAGGTAAGTATCGTCAAACTAGGTCTAGTAACTAAAATATTACTTGTGGGTACTCTAAAGACGCAGAATTTTAACTGCAATTACAATAACGAATAATAATATCATGTTTTAATCGTAAGAGAATGTAATTATCATATAACTTATAAACTACTTAAGATTGTTACTGAATTTCTAATTAATGTCCTCAGACATCAGGGTATTCTTAAAGGGGTGTGCAACTGCAACTACATTTTTAGAAAAGAGCATGACCATGCTGAGATACGTGATATGATACTAGTTTTATGTTATATCTACCTTAGCAGTCACTGTCCAAGTTGTCAGATTAATCACCTTCTGACTCACTGGAATTCTCATGCTAGCTACTGGTACTGGTAGTGGTATTTGTACAATCCTTAAGCTTACAAGCATGGGTACACTTTTATTGATTGGACAAACACTCATAGGTCGGCATCTTGCAAACACGGCAACAGTTACAGGCTAGGAGATCCATAACGGTCAAAGGTACTGATGTTCCAATCATCCACTCGTTGCTCAGATCTCCTTCTGCCGTGGTTTCCCATCCATAGCCACGCGGATCAGGAACATCAGGGTTGGCGTCCAAACAACGTATCCAGACCGCTGTTTGGTGGTTAGCTCGCAGCCGCAGGATTTGAAGCAGTAGACAGTCGTTTCAAGGTGGTAGCTGATTAGACTTGATATCATCACATTTACTTTTAAAAAGCTCGTAGGGCAGCTGGTTGACGCTTGACTACCAAAAATCAAACACACTTCGAAGATGTGTAAAAACTAGCGAGTTCGTTGGGATTCAAAGTATGTAATACCCTCCCTGACACTGGTTGTGACAAAGGTTGGAATTCATAGTCGGCCACTTCACCTAGAGGCACCCAATGTTGCTATGGATATGTTTTCTATATGGGAAATAACATGTATGAAACTGTTACCTTGTTAACAACGGGCGCATCCAGGTGTAGGGGACGACTATGAGTTCCAACCTGAGTGAGCTCATTCAGTGGTAATAGGAAAAGGAGAACTTTGAATATCATGAGAAAAAACTCGCATTTCTGTGTCAAGCTAAGCAAGATGGGTCAGGACTGAAGAGTTTCTATCGATGTCATCAAAAAAACTTAAAGAGTTTGTCTGTAAACTCTACTCTTTGACCACGACTCTGTCATGCGTCCACCTGCTGCGCTACGAGCTTTTTAGAAGTAAGTGTGATGATATGAAGTCTAATCAGCTACCACCTTGTAACGATTGCTTATTGCTTCATATCCTGCGACTGTGAGTTATCAACCAAACCCGATCTATTGAATCGTTGCTTGGAAGCCAACCCTGATGTTCCTGATCTGTGTGGCTATGGATGGAAAACCACGGCAGAAGAAGATCTAAGCAACGAGTGGATGATTGGAACTCCAGTACCTTTGACCGTTATGGATCTCCTGGCCTGTAACTGTTGCCGTGTTTGCAAGATGCCGACCTATGAGTGTTTGGCCAATCAGCTGAAGTGTACCCACGCGTGTAAGCTGAAGGACTGTCCAAATATCGGTACCCAGCATGAGAATTCCAGTGAATCAGAAGGTGATTAATCTGACGACTTCAATTTTGAGTGATTTTGACTAAATGATTTTGACTTAATTTTGATTAATTTGACGACTAGACAGTGACTGCTAGCACAGATATCATATCATACTATCATATCACGTATCTCAGCATGGTCATGCTCTTTTCTAAAAATGTATTTTGTTGCAGTTGCACACCCATTCAAGAATACCCTGATGTCTGAGGACATTAATTAGAAATTCAGTAACAATCTTAAGTAGTTTATAAGTTATATGATAATTACATTCTCTTACGATTAAAACATTATATTGTTATTCGTTATTGTAATTGCAGTTAAAATTCTCCGTCTTTAGAGTACCCACAAGTAATATTTTAAATACTAGACCTAGTTTGACGATACTTACCTATTGATTTTGACCGCCATTTTGAATGAATACCGTAAAAACAATGTGATAACAATAAGAACTATTCATTTAAACGTATTTATGAGTAAGTACGTTGATATAATGAATATTGGCCAATAATTTGAAGAAAATTTAAAAAATTACACATTTTGAGGAATTGACCTCAATTAAGGTCAAAAAAGGCTAAATGGGTAATTTAATTTTTTTTAAAGAAACATAATACATTTACCTTACTAAAAGTGTATGATTAAACTTGCAAACATTTTTCATTATTTAATTAAAAATTATTGAAAAAATTACAAATTTGACCTTTGACCCTAGTTTTGACATAGAAAGCTGGATTCGCCAGAGGTATATCATGATTCTTTGAAAAGTACTCGTCTCAAGCTTTCATTTGATATAGGTCATCCTTTGACCCAAATTTTATACCGTCATTCTCGTTATGCAAAGGACTATTGATTCATATATTGTCATTTAGAAAATACGACTGTGTGAAAATTTCAGCTCGATCGGACGTTGGGAAGTGGGTGAAATATCGATTAATTAATTATGATGGTTTAATTAATTATTTAATAAATATGACAATTGATTCGTGTATTGTTATTAAGAATACGTCTGTGTAAAAACTTTGAGCTCAATTTGACGTTCGGAAGTGGGTGTATATCGATTCCCATATAAAACATCAATTAATTAATTATGATGGGTTCATTGAATATTTAGTAAATATGACAATTGATTCATGTATTGCCATTAAGAATACGTCTGTGTGAAAACTTTCAACTCGATTCGACGTTGAAAAGTGGGTTAAACATCGATTCCCATATAAAACATCAATTAATTAATTATGATGAATTAATTGATTATTTAGTTAATATGACAATTGATTCGTGTGAAGTCATTAAGATTACGTCTGTGTAAAAACTTTCAACTCGATTTGACGTTGGAAAGTGGGTTAAACATCGATTCCCATATAAAACATCAATTAATTAATTATGATGAATTAATTGATTATTTAGTTAATATGACAATTGATTCTTGTGAAGTCATTAACAATACGTCTGTGTAAAAACTTTCAACTCGATTTGACGTTAAGAAGTGGGCTGTACATCGATTTTTACATAAAACATTAATTCATTAATTAATAATTATGATAAATTAATTGACGATTTAGTAAATATGACAATTGATTCGTGTACTGTTATTAGGAATACGTCTGTGTGAAAACTTTCAATTCGATTTAACGTTGGAAAGTGGGTTAAACATCGATTTCCATATAAAAAATGAACTAATTAATTATGATGAATTAATTGACAATTTAGTAAATATGACAGTTGATTCATGTATTGTCATTAGAAATACGTCTGTGTACAAAAGTTCAGCTTGATCGAACATTTAAAAGTAGGTGAAATATCGATTCAAAGATTAATCGATTTCCATGTAAAACATTAATTAATTAATTATGATGAACTAATTAATAAATTAGTAAATATGACAGTTGATTCATCTATTGTCATCAGGAATACGTCTGTGTAAAAAATTTCAGCTTGATCGAACATCTAAAAGTAGGTGGAATATCGATTCAAAGATTTCGTCCAGACAAACAAGGCAAGTTAATATAAGCGTTGTAAAAAAAGGAACCGAGTAACATAATGATCTTTGGCCATATTTGTTGTTGAAATCGGGTAGTTTAAACATACCGGAACCTTGATACCTCGTAACCCTACCGGAGTCAATGGGAGTCTTAAAATCTGCTTTAAAATAATAATGTCATAATAATCTATATATGTACAAAGAAGATAAAGGCAGCACGTTACAAAAGGCAAACATTTGTTTTCTTGTGAGCAAGTTATCCACTTTAACATTACACATTACAGCTTATAGCATGCGAACTTGCAGATTCTCCACCCTTTGCGTGTGAATGAATGAATTGAACAATGAATTCCTAGTTCCCACGTGACGTCACAGAGGCCATATTTTTTTTTGTATTGATAACCATATTCTGTACAATACAATCATTAAATAAACATTCGACATCCCACAAAGCTAAGTTCATAGCTTGTCTCTGTGGGTTATATATCAATGAAAATAATAATATGGACTAAGTTACGAACAAAGATGAACATGTTGCGTAATGCAAATACAATATACAGAATACCTTACAATTCAAAACAAACAAACATTCACAAGCTTTTTTTAACACCTACATATTACTACACACTGCAATTAACGAAGGCCTATACATGGCAAGGACAAACACACCGACGATACCAGTAATGAAAATATAATAAATTAAAGCGAATGTAACAAAAGAAACTCTTTTACTGATATTTTTACTTGATTCATTCTATCAGAATCTTTCAGTTCAATCGGCAACATATTAAAACATTGTGGCACTTTTACATGCAATGATCTTTCACCATATTTATTAACGAAATTGGGAACTCTGTACACTTTGGAGGCTTTTGCTCTTGTACAAATGCTATGGTCAATTTCAATTTTGAATTCGTTAGTGAAATAGAATTTGATAATTAACTTATAGATGTACAAAAAATTTACAGGAAGCAAGTCTGTTAATTTAAAAAGCTGATTTGTGGAACAATGGTCAGTTATGTGATTTGGGAGTATGTGTTTAATCATCCTGATCTGTAGGCTAATAATTTGTTTAAGATACATATGAGAAGCATTTCCCCAGGCTAACACAGTGTAAGAGATTAAAGACTCCACCAAGGCGATGTACACTGTGCGAAGTAAACTGTATGGAAGAATATCCTTCAAACGATAAAGTTGCACAGCACACGGTCTAATCCGGTTGCATACCCTAGCAATCTGCTTATCCCAAGAAAAGCATTTATCAATCACAATACCCAAATACTCATGGCTGTACACCGACTCAATTACTTGATCGCAACTGCAAGTTATGTCCGTGGCATTTTGGTTAATAGTATTATGCAAGCACTGGACCGAGTGTGATATAACTTTAACTATAGAATTATAAATGGTATTCAGAGGAGTAGATATATGTAAAATTTTAGTTTTTATAGCATTTACAACCAAGCCATCATCATGAGTCCACCTCAGCAAGTTTATATAGTCTTCTTGCAAATACTTTTCCGCAATATGAATATTCTTGTGAATCGCAATAAGTGCAGAATCATCAGCGACAAAAAATGCAAAACACTTCTTGAAAATTCGCGCCATCTCATTTACATACACTAAGTATAACAATGGACCCAAGATAGATCCTTGTGGCACCCCTGATTTGATCATTTCAGCCGTGCTATAATCCTCCCCAATTTTTACAATTATCTTTCTATTATCTAAATAACTCTCAAACCACCGTAGAATTGGACCTCTCACACCAATATTGTCCAATGCTTGCAATAATTTCTTGTGATTTAGAGTATCAAATGCTTTTGTGAAGTCCACAAACATACACACTACATGAAAATTTTCATTTAACTTAGAATTAATAAGATCAGAGAATTTCAGTAAAAGATCAGATGTACTTTTCCCCTTTTGAAAGACGAATTGATTTTTGTTTATGATAGAAAATTTAGTCAAATAGTTATTTAAACAATCAGCCGCATATCTTTCCATTACCTGTCGACTACAGACAATAAGGCAATTGGACGATAGTGGAATACTCGTAGTGGCTTCCTTTTTTATAAACCGGCCTCACTATAGCTATTTTTAACATTTCTGGCACGACACCTTCTTTTATCGATAAATTTATCAGCAAAGCCAGTGATGGACTGATCTGATCCTTAATATTTTGTAAGTCTTTAACCCTTATTCCGTCAAACCCAGCTTGTTTACCACTATTCGTTTCGTCGATAAATTTTCTCACTGTTTCCGCATCAATAGGGGGTATGTATACTGATTGCCTCTGAACGTTAATTAATCTGTTTTCTCCTTGAACCGTTTCACTACAAATCCCATCACAGTTATGAACAATACGCTCAACCTCTTCCACAAAAACGTTTGCAAATGAGTTTGCTATAGTAACAGATGACTCACTTTTACCCAGATACTTTTTAATAACCTCATCTACTGACTCTTTCTTTTTCTTGCCTATTAAAGTATTTATAGCTTGCCACGTTTCTTTAATGTTTCCCCTATTTCTTTCCAAAAGTGCACGGTAATAATTTTGTTTTGCTAGTTTGATCTTTTTGTTTACTTTATTTCGGAGGTTATGTATAGCATAGGCCTCAATTGAGCAGGAAGTGACGACACATAAACTAGTTGAGCGCGCGATCTATTGGTTACTCGCGGAACTAGGATCGCCTTAGCCCGCGATTCGGACATATTTCAAATCTCTGTCATAACAGAGGATGGCAACTCCGAGTGTTTACGTTTGGTTTACGTTGTCCAACTGGCTTAAAACGACATGCCTTGAACGTGCGTGAACAATGCTCCCATTGTTACCAAGGTAACAGTTGTTTCCATGTTATTTCCCATAAACAAAACGAATCCATAGCAACAATGGGTGCCCCTAGGTGTAGGGGCCGACTATGAATTCCAACCTAAGACATCAGTCAACACTCTAACGAACAGATGGCTGGAATGGAGATGACTGAAGAGATGAAAGAGATGGCTCATTTGTCTCTTCTCTATCTACTATTTATTTTAATATCAGTACCGCTGTACCAACTTTCATATTTTTTTGTTTTATTTATTTTCTAAAATAATTTTTACCATCTCCGTCCATCTTCAAATATTTTTCACAAATTCATCCAGAAAAATACGCTCACACACAAGTTCATCTTATGTAAGCATTCCTCGATTAACAGTTTACTGCCATAAGCAATACATAATAATTTATAAACAAACCTATTATCAGAATAAAAATAAATAAAAAATAAATAATAACCCAGTATTTATTATATGTCATAATGCAATGTAAATTTTTCTAACTTTAATCCCTTACATGCCATGTTTTATGCCAAATATGGAAAATATTCAATGCACTGTATAGGCCTACTGTGTAATGTAATCGATGAATAAAGTTATTTTGATTTGAAAATAGAGGGTTATCCAGGACTGGCGTAAGGAAAGATTCATTGAAAGGTACAGCCTGTGGTACTCGCTTGTCAACTGGTTCCTAGCCCTGTGGCCTACGCCCATTCATTTGATTTTTGACAATTAAATGCAGGAAGCTGGGCTTCTGGGTGCGCGACAATTTGCACAGTGAACGCTTAGACCAGTAATATAGGTAGACGGAGTATGACGTCATCGCGAGTGAGACCATCATTGAAACCCCGTGATGTGGGGACAAAGCCTTATCGACCAATCCGCGATAGACTGCATTCTTAGCGAGAGGTTCGCAGGTTTGCCGCTAGATGGTGTTAGGTGCGCGGCAAATACGTTTGACATTTGACAAAGGATGTATTATTATTTGTATTTCTTCAGAAATGATTAGTGAAGGTACTGTTAATCTTAGTTAACATATTTTTAATTTGCACTTATTAAAAATGATCATTTTTCTTTACACAACGATGTACTGTTTGTACTGTTCATACGCAAACGCTTTAAATTGCCGCGCATCCTGTCCCCACATCACGTGGTCTCAATGTTGGTCTCACTCGCGGCCGGTCGCTAGCATCTGCTTGCTCCGTCTACCTATATTACTGGTCTAAGAGTGAACGTGGCAGCGCATCTGGCGTGACACTAAACACGGCAAGCGCGCAATTGTTCAAGCCATATAAAATACAATTTATAACAACTTACTTCATTCGAAGAGGTGCATGTCGAAGCAGGCGCGTAGGAAGGAGGGGGGGTTCCCCTACACTTTTTCCTGTGACCCACCCAATTTAGCGTTTTAGGCACATCCCGACATCCAATACGGTACCACACGGATACCCGTTTAACATTCACCAACTTATTTCATATTTCACCTGTGAATAATAATTGTAGAAACACAGAGGGCCCCACGCCCCAGAGAAAGCCAAGATCTTTGTCACAAGATACATTTCCTCTGCCTTTGTTTGCACTTTGTAGCATTACAAAATAAAAGCGAATGGGTGCTTCATGGTCAGTGGCGGCGGGTTAAAAAACGTATTTATTTAAGCCTAAAACTCGAAAAATAACTAATATAGCAAGAAAATTATTCGCCTTCGGCGAAAAGGCCTCCGGCGGCTGGGGCTCCACCCCAGACCCCGCGAGTTGTTCGCGCTCACAATTCTCTCCCCCCCCCCCCCCACTTGATTTGGAGTTCCTACGCGCCTGTGTCGAAGGAATGGGGACAGGATAGTCGTCTGAAGGCCTAACATTCACGAAGTGTTTGGACACAGCTGTATGTATCCTTCTTCGCACACTTTGTGGTAAACCCTGTCCTTCCACATGCTCGGACCCACCTTTCACACAGCACCATATTCATATGTGGCTTCGGAAACCGTACAAAGGTCACTCCACTGCTCCGGCATAACCCATAAGCACAGTGCTTTGTGGCCGGCATGTTTGTTGTGACTGTCCGCACGAGTTGTACTACGCGCGCGAATGACCACTATCGATATGATAAAGATGACCGCTGCATATATCGATAGCTAAAAATAGAATCCAGGCCTATGCTATTCTGTCTTATAAACACCTTTCGTAAGATTTAAACATTTACATTTTTTCCATTGTTGTAAAAAACGATCTCTTTTTGCTATCATTTCTAATAACTCCGACGTCATCCAAGATTGATTACTCCTTTTCTTATTTCTTTTCTCTTTTACGAACGCTGCCCGTTCATCCAATAGTTCGGGCGTCACCCACGACTTAATACCTCTTTTCGTAGCACCACTTTCTTTAACAAACGAACATTTTGCGTATGCAATCTTGAAATTAAAATAAATCGCCTGATACAAAGTGTCACAGCTATTGGCAATTAACAAACTATCCCAATCAACACACTTTAAAGCGTGAAGCAGTTAAGCTTCATTTATACACTTTCCATACTTACTTTCCATATTATACTTTCCGATTTTCTTTTAATACTATCTAATCCCAATGAAATCATTATCATATAGTGGTCGGACAACTTAGATGTATAAATGGCTGGTTTGATAAGGATGTCAACAGCCCGCACGTAAACATGATCGATACATGAACTTCTAAGCGCGCCCTCTTCTACCTCCTCTCGCGTAGCCTTGGAAATACATCTCATAAAACCATTCACAGCCAGACTGGTTGCATAATGCTGCGCAAATGAATCACATTCATTCAAAATATCAATGTTTACATCACCAATCATTATTGCCGTATTAACTTTGGTCTTTTGCCAATAATTCTCGATCTCCTCTATAAACTCATTCTTGGTGTTGTTATTTGGGGGCCTGTACACGCACAACAGAGACAAAGTGTTACTGACTACCGTTAAATTACCTGCTAGTCCTTCAAAGTGATTAAACAAAACATAATTTCTTTCAAATAAGACAGAGTTTTCAATGTACAAAATTAACCCACCACCTCTTCTACCTTTTCTTAACTGATGGAATGTTACATAACCTTCTAATTCATACAGATCACTTACACAATGCACATTTACCTCACTTAAAACAAGCACGTGAAATTTCCCTAATTGTTTCTCAAGAATCACTTGCAACTCATCCCAGTGTCTATTTATTGATCGAATATTCAGGTGAATAATCGTAAGCCCTTCGGACTCTTGCATCCAACTATTTATACTATCCACTACTGCGTATCCGCCACGAGTGACGGTAGATTACATAGTTCCATTTACTTACGTGTAAATCAAACAAGTTGGCCAATATCACGTGGGTTTTTTTATCTATACAACTTCACGAGTATTTTCGTCCTTACGGACACAAATTAACCCACGATTAAACCACACAAATTTATATCCTGTTAATTTTGCTCTGGCTTTAACTGACCACAATAGATGTTTGTAGTATGGCGACAAATGTTTGTAGATATATATGGGAAAGTTCCCGTTCTCCCGCAGCCCGGGAAACAGGTCCTTGTTGGCCACCGATACACTGCGACGAACAGCGAGCAATTCTTCTCTTTTCTTTCTTGAGATAAGTTGAACTACTATTTTTTTAGGATAGTTAGTATTGGCAGAGTTAACACGATGGACTATGTCAATGTCACTTGGCACAATATCAGCACCCAAATGAGCACTAATCTTGACGACCACGTCATCCAAGTCTTCACCCTCTTGTTCCAAGACGTTTGAAATTTCTATATTTCGATTTCTTCCGTACTGATCCAGCTCATGCACACGATCGCTAAGCTCATCTATAACCTCGTCTTTCTTAATGATTCGCTGCGTGAGATCATGAATAATCTTCCTACTTTCAGCTACTCTTCTTTAAGCCCTCTCAGCGATTCAAGCTCCTTTTTTTAACTTCTCTGAGTACCCCGGTCAAATAGCAATTTTACCCGGAATTAATTGGTACAGAATTTTTTTTTATCAGAAGTTGTAGGCTATGTATACCTTCATATCCCGAAGAAAGTTTACCGCCGTCCGACCCCCCTAATTAACGCAATTAATTAATTTGCTAAAATTAATTAATGCTTATAGGCTATAATCGTTATTTTCAAAGATTTTTCTAATATTGTATATAAATACATTAAATAAGGCCTTTTGTAATAAGAACAACATTCTTAACCTGTATATAGATAATTCGGCAAGCATTAATTAATTAATATCAATATAATAACATTTTTAATAAAATGTTTCCCGTGTATAATTGGTATTATGAAATATATAGTTGATAGTTGCAAATACATAAGTAGTAACATATGAAACTACTGTAGAAAGTTTACCGAAATAAAAGTAATATTCGTATGATAAATCAGCATAATCAATGAATACATTAATTACCGATGTTTAAAAGGAATACATATTTGAATGTATGCATCATGGGTATCAAAAGAAAGCTGCCGATACGTGGGCTTTATCATCGGTATCTCCGGGAGAAGTACAAAAAAACATTTCCTAGGGGATGGAGGGGGGGGGGGGGGAAATGCAGAGGTTTCGTTAAACGTATCAATCGAAAGATATTAATACGTCGTTTTTAGGAAAAGTACTTTAACAAGGCGATAAAAGTTAATGAATGTGCTCTAGTACTTGGCTAATATATTGGTGAGGAGGGGGGGGGGGGGGGGGGGGGTTAAGTAAAAGAGCGCCTTGTAAATTCAATTTTAATGTTTTAATGTTTACCCAATTTAATTGATGTGACTTCATAGATATGAGATTCGATTACTCCGATACAAAAGACCCGTCACGGCTTGGGTTAGAATAAGCCCAGAGTGACCCTGCTGGTCGTAAGAGGTGACGAAAGGAGACCCAGTGATATTCTTTCACCCCCACTATCCCACTGATGATTTATTCTCCCACTTGTCCCTGCCCTCCCTTGCTGGACTCCCTTTATGACGATTGACCACCTCGCGATGTAGATGGACCTGATTCGGAAGACGTCATATGACCTAAGAGGTCGAGTACGTCGTTAAACACCGCCAATAATATAATCCGATACAAAATTCTAGGCCCGTCTACCAAGATTCACTTTGCAGTGATTCACCAGGCGATGATGGTATAATTCTCATGGTTAGCTGACTCTACGTGCGGCATCATCTTTTGCTTGAAGTACTGTTATGATAGGTTATTGTCTTGACCCGATGTAGGAAGCTTAGTGAATCTTGATTTGTTAATTACTCACCAATAATATGGCCACTTGATTGGGTTGGTGAGAAAATTATTTTTGCTGCTCAAGCAACAGTCATGTTTGGTTCAACTCGATTGTAGGGCGTTTATAACCATGCCACTCCGTTTAAAATGTTTGTTTTTTTATTTTTCTGTTGTATATAGCCCATGATAATCACCATCAACTACTGCAGTGGTATTTTAGTATTTGCTTTTGATGTACTAAGCATGCATATTACATAGCAGCTCTTCATAAGATTTGTCTCTAGACCAATGTATAAACGATGCAGTCAATGCCCTCCATAAAATGCAAAGCAATTGTTATTTATTTTTTCATATTTCATATTCTCGTATTCATATTCATATTCGTGATCATAATCGGGGTTGGGATGGATCGTTACCGTACATTTTCTTATGCTAAATCATTACGACATAAAGATTTTATTGTGAACAGCGCCATAAGAACCATGTAGGTTAACTCTTCTATGATTTCTTAATTGCGATTGCGATCCCGATACCGACAATTGCGGTTGGGGCTTTATATTCTAAACAGTATACACAGGAGAAAAATTGTGATCTAGCCTTGGAACACTCAAATAGTATAATAATCTGAAGGTAGTGTTGCCTCTGATGACTCTCGAAAGACGCGTGAGTCGTTGGAAAATCATAGTAGAGGAGCAAAAGGTAACATTTAAGTTCTCGTGCGCCTTTCGTGGAAGAGTATTGCGGTAAACGGTATTCTGTTACGGCATACCATACGAGTATTTTGCACTTACCTGGCAGATCCTGGCACGCTGCAGAGGGCGCCAGGAGCGTCGTGACGTCATAGACACGTTTTAATTAATTACTTTTGAACGGTTTACGTCACAGAAAATATCAAGAGGACAATTTTATGATGTCATACTAGATGAGAATTTATAACCTATCTGCCACATTCTGGCGGGCTGCAGAGGGCGCCAGGAGCGTCGTGACGTCATATACACGTTTGAACTAATAACGTTTGAACGGTTCATGTCACAGAAAATATGTAGGGTACAATTCTTCTATAAAATACTATACAAGTATTTTGCACCTACCTGGCACATCCTGGCACGCTGAAGAGGGCGCCAGGAGCGTCATGACGTCATAAACACGTTTTAATTAATAACGTTTGAACGGTTGATGTCACAGAAAATGTCAAGGGAACAATTCTATTACGACATACTATTTGAGTATTTTGCATCTACTTGGCACATCGTGGCACGCTGCAGAGGGCGCCAGGAGCGTCGTGACGTCATACACTTTCTCATTAATAACGTTTGAACGGTTCATATCACAGAAAATATCAAGAGAACACTATTATAAAGAATTTAAATACAAATCGATTGATATGTACCAATAGGGTAATCATGTAATATTTAAGGGAGAAATTGCTAACAAATAATAATAATTAGATGTGTATATGAAATGCAGGGCATCCCTCATCGTAATATCTATTTATTACTATTTCGGAGTTATAATTGTATCACTGTGAAGGACTTAATAATCGTAGTCATCCCAACATACCCATGGGTATCTGTTGTTTAACAATAATAATAATTATTATTATTGTATACTAGTTACTATTCATAGACTGATTAGTAAAACTCACGTTTGCTAGAAGTTCTCTTCATCTTCATCATCATCGTCTTCATCCTCATCTCCCGTGTTGTCGGTATTCAAGCACTCTTGTTCTTCGTCTTCAGTAGAACAGCCACAAAGCTCGGTGCACCTCATGTTATTTGCTTTGCAGCTGCATCTTGACGCACACCTTGATTTTAAGCAGTTGCATTTAAATAGTTGAATGACGGCAGCGGGCAGCCGGTGCAGGTTCGAGGGTTGTAATGACTGCCACATACTCGTTGCTCTCAAGTAGCCATCCGTAGTCTTCGGGTAATAAGTTGATAGGGTTGGCAACCTGGTCATTATGCCACACCCAGCATTGATGGTGAGCACCTAGTATGGCTTGGAGATATGCGGCTTTGCTGGGTGAAAGCTTTTGGTGGGTGCTTGGCAAGACTTTTTGTGAAACATGCGCCATCGAAGGTCAGACACTGATCTCAGTTTAGTGAATGTACAGTACAGTTTGCAAACAAACTTCTCTAGACCACTTATCACGGAGTCTTTTAGAGCAACAGTTAAACCTAGTTCTTTAAATGCTGAACATATTTCATAGTCGGATTCTCTGAAAGCTTTCCAGCACGAAAGCTTCCCCTTTCCTGAAAATCCCCCAGTGTTGTCGGAACCACTGAAAGCGTGATATCCAGTTAGTCCTGAAACTTGATTTTGCCCAAGTGTGTTGTATAGTGACCCAAGTGCTATCCTTCTATTATTTCCCCCTTTACCTGTAATGAACACAGTATTTTTAGAAAGATCGGTGTAACGTCGCAGTACCAGGATAAGGACATTTGTATCTGGGGGAAAAATAGATATTTGAGTAGCTCCTCGTTTTGTCGCATCTAATGCATGAAGCAACATCTTAGTATCGGTTTCTTCCTGTTCACTATTTAAGTGTGATAGAAGTGTTTTTGTACAAATAGTCTTGTTACTCCATGCGACAACTGTTCGTCGCTCCATGGCCTGTGAGGCTCGAATTATCTTCTGTGAAAAATACTCTGTCAGCTCATACTTGGTTTTGGTGTGACCAAGTAGTTGTGACATGCTCAAGTGCCCGATTGGCGTGTTGTCTGTAATGCGATAAGCTACAGCAGCTTTTCCCCCTTGCAAGTCTTTCGAGTAGCCGATTTTAATGAAACAGGAATATCATATCTATCAAATACCACGTGGACATCTGAAAACTCACTATAACTGTTGTCAATGCGCATGACAAGAAGTTTGGCTAGATCCTCACAAGTGCTGGTGTGTGGAAGAATCCGACTATGAAATATTTTCAGCAGAACTAGGTTAAACTGTTGCTCTAAAAGACTCCGTGATAAGTGGTCTAGACTCTAGAGAAGTTTGTTTGCAAACTGTACTGTCCATTCACTAAACTGAGATCAGTGTCTGACCTTCGATGGCGCATGTTTCACAAAAAGTCTTGCCAAGCACCCACCAACAGCTTCCACCCAGCAAAGCCGCATATCTCCAAGCCATACTAGGTGCTCACCATCAATGCTGGGTGTGGCATAATTACCAGGTTGCCAACCCTATCAACTTATTACCCGAAGACTACGGATGGCTACTTGAGAGCAACGAGTATGTGGCAGTCATTACAACCCTCGAACCTGCACCGGCTGCCCGCTGCCGTCATTCAACTAGTTAAATGCAACTGCTTAAAATCAAGGTGTGCGTCAAGATGCAGCTGCAAAGCAAATAACATGAGGTGCACCGAGCTTTGTGGCTGTTCTACTGAAGACGAGGAACAAGAGTGCTTGAATACCGACAACACGGGAGATGAGGATGAAGACGATGATGATGAAGATGAAGAGAACTTCTAGCAAACGTGAGTTTTACTAATCAGTCTATGAATAGTAACTAGTATACAATAATAATAATTATTATTATTGTTAAACAACAGATACCCATTGGTATGTTGGGATGACTACGATTATTAAGTCCTTCACAGTGATACAATTATAACTCCGAAATAGTAATAAATAGATATTACGATGAGGGATGCCCTGCATTTCATATGCACATCTAATTATTATTATTTGTTAGCAATTTCTCCCTTAAATATTACATGATTACCCTATTGGTACATATCAATCGATTTGTATTTAAATTCTCTATAATATTGTTCTCTTGATATTTTCTGTGATATGAACCGTTTAAAAGTTATTAATGAGAAAGTGTATGACGTCACGACGCTCCTGGCGCCCTCTGCAGCGTGCCACGATGTGCCAAGTAGATGCAAAATACTCAAATAGTATTTCGTAATAGAATTGTTCCCTTGACATTTTCTGTGACATGAGCCGTTCAAACGTTATTAATTAAAACGTGTTTATGACGTCATGACGCTCCTGGCGCCCTCTTCAGCGTGCCAGGATGTGCCAGGTAGGTGCAAAATACTTGTATAGTATTTTATAGAAGAATTGTACCCTACATATTTTCTGTGACATGAACCGTTCAAACGTTATTAGTTCAAACGTGTATATGACGTCACGACGCTCCTGGCGCCCTCTGCAGCCCGCCAGAATGTGGCAAATAGGTTATAAATTCTCATCTAGTATGACATCATAAAATTGTCATCTTGATATTTTCTGTGACATAAACCGTTCAAAAGTAACTAATTAAAACGTGTCTATGACGTCACGACGCTCCTGGTGCCCTCTGCAGCGTGCCAGGATCTGCAAGGTAGGTGCAAAATACTCGTATGGTATGCCGTAACAGAATACCGTTTACCGCAATACTCTTCCACGAAAGGCGCACGAGATACCTTTTGCTCCTCTACTATCAGCAAAGGATCGACTTTATTGTATTTCCACAAATGTACGGCTCAAAAATAATTGCGCTCACTGAATTCGATACCCAAGTAATCAATATCAACAACTTATTTACTTTGTTGTATGAATTGCATAAAAATGTAAGTCTTATTATATGTTTATCTAAACGTTAAAGTTTGTTTGGTATTACGGGTGAAATCTTTGTGTTATACTGTTCATTGAGAAATTCCGCAGTGATGACATTAAAAATTTTGTTAAATCTTGGTAGACGGGCCATAAGTTTTGTATCGGAGAAACCGGACCTCATATTTATGACGTCACATCAATTGGTGCCAGATCCAGTGATGCAAGTGGTAAGAAAGAAGGGCTGTAGCTCAATGATCTTTTCCCCTCCACCTTTCACCCAATTACAAGAGGTTTAAAGAGACAATAAGGTGACATTTTTAGTGTTCAGCAAACATTTTAAAGACTTTTATTAAAATTAAGTCTTACTTAACATGTTTTCCATGGACGTAGTAATCTTGTTTTTTCGACTTATTATATTACTGTTTTAACGCAAATTACTGTTCTGTTGTTGAAGTGGGTCAGTGATACTTGTTCGTTTAGCTAAATTTGAGTTTATTTCACATCGGGTCTATTTGACTATATTTTGAAATGTTATTTATATCTGGTATTTTAAAACATACGAAACAAGTTAGTTATTGCTAGAATGTGATGTATATACATAAAAAGTAAGTAAGAACTGGTATTCAAATAAGTACCAGTACGGCGCTGCGGCACACTTTCATCATTGGTTAGATCACTTCTAAAATTGGTTCATAAACAGTGTTGTGACTAGATAATTTATTTTTTATCTAGATAAAGATAAAGCTAATTCTCCAAAAAGTTATCTAGATAAGATAAAAGATAAAGTGTAAAAAAATTATCTAGATAATAGATAAAAGATTAAAATAATTATCTAGATAATTTTGAAAAGATAAAAGATATTAATGATATTATTGAGTTATTGACATGTTTCTTAAAAAGCAATATTTACTTATTATTTTTCCATATCTATGATTAACAAATTGCCGCCATTTTCAAAAAAGGGGAAAACCAGTAGAAGTATTTTTCATTTTGAAAAATGGTATATTTTATTATTATTTTGTATCTATATTAGGGTTTAATATTTTATCTATTTTTTTTATCTAAAAGCTTAAAATTTTAGATAAGATAATCTGTATTTTTATCTAGATAAAAGATAAAGATAACACCAAAAAAATTAGCTAGATAAAGATAAAAGATAACAGATTTTATCTAGATACGTTATCTAGATAATTTTATCTAGATAAGTCACAACACTGGTCTTATATGCTGGGTCTTATATGCTGAGTCTTATATGCTGAGTCTTATATGCTGGGTCTTATATGCTGGGTCTTATATGCAGGGTCTTATATGCTTAGTCTTATATGCTGAGTCTTATATGCTGGGTCTTATATGCTGGGATTTATATGCTGGGTCTTATATGCAGGGTCTTATATGTTGAGTCTTATATGCTGGGTCTAATATGCTGGGTCTTATATGCTGGGTCTTATATGCTGGGTCTTATATGCTGAGTCTTATATGCTGAGTCTTATATGTTGGGTCTTATATGCTGAGTCTTATATGCTAAGTCTTATATGCTGGGTCTTATATGCTGAGTCTTATATGCAGGTTCTTATATGCTGAGTCTTAAATGCAGGTTCTTATATGCAGGTTCTTATATGCAGGTTCTTATATGCTGAGTCTTATATGCAGGTTCTTATATGCTGGGTCTTATATGCTGAGTCCTTAATGCTGGGTCTTATATGCTGAGTCTTATATGCAGGTTCTTATATGATGAGTCTTATATGCTGAGTCTTATATGCTGAGTCTTACATGCTGGGTCTTATATGCTGGGTCTTATATGCCGGGTCTTATATGCTGGGTCTTATATGCTGAGTCTTATATGCTGAGTCTTATATGCTGAGTCTTATATGCTGAGTCTTATATGCTGAGTCTTATATGCTGAGTCTTATATGCTGAGTCTTATATGCTGGGTTATATGCTGAGTCTTATATGCTGGGTTATATGCTGGGTCTTATATGCAGGTTCTTATATGCAGAGTCTTATATGCTGAGTCTTATATGCTGAGTCTTATATGCTGAGTCTTATATGCTGGGTCTTATATGCTGGGTCTTATATGCTGGGTCTTATATGCTGGGTCTTATATGCTGAGTCTTATATGCAGGGTCTTATATGCAGGGTCTTATATGCTGAGTCTTATATGCTAAGTTTTATATGCTGGGTCTTACATGCTGGGTCTTATATGCTGGGTCTTATATGAAGGTTCTTATATGCTGAGTCTTATATGCTGAGTCTTATGTGCTGGGTCTTATATGCTGAGTCTTATATGCTGGGTCTTATATGCTGAGTCTTATATGCTGGGTCTTATATGCTGGGTCTTATATGCTGAGTCTTATATGCAGGGTCTTATATGCAGGGTCTTATATGCTGAGTTTTATATGCTAAGTCTTAAATGCTGGGTCTTATATGCTGAATCTAATATGCTGGGTCTAATATGCTGGGTCTTATATGCTGAGTCTTATATGCAGGGTCTTATATGCAGGGTCTTATATGCTGAGTCTTATATGCTGGGTCTTATATGCTGGGTCGTATATGCTGAGTCTTATATGCAGGGTCTTATATGCACTATGCAGGGTCTTATATGCTGAGTTTTATATGCTAAGTCTTAAATGCTGGGTCTTATATGCTGAATCTAATATGCTGGGTCTAATATGCTGGGTCTTATATGCTGAGTCTTATATGCAGGGTCTTATATGCAGGGTCTTATATGCTGAGTCTTATATGCTGGGTCTAATATGCTGGGTCTTATATGCTGAGTCTTATATGCTGGGTCTTATATGCTAGGTCTTATATGCTGAGTCTTATATGCAGGGTCTTATATGCAGGGCCTTATATGCTGAGTCTTATATGCTTAGTCTTATATGCTGGGTCTTATATGCTGAGTCTTATATGCTGGGTCTTATATGCAGGTTCTTATATGCTGAGTCTTATATGCTGAGTCTTATATGCTGAGTCTTATATGCTGAGTCTTATATGCTGGGTCTTATATGCTGGGTCTTATATGCTGGGTCTTATATGCTGGGTCTGATATGCTGGGTCTTATATGCTGGGATTTATATGCTGGGTCTTAAATGCTGAGTCTTATACAGTGTTGTGACTAGATAATTTATTTTTTATCTAGATAAAGATAAAGCTAATTCTCCAAAAAGTTATCTAGATAAGATAAAAGATAAAGTGTAAAAAAATTATCTAGATAATAGATAAAAGATTAAAATAATTATCTAGATAATTTTGAAAAGATAAAAGATATTAATGATATTATTGAGTTATTGACATGTTTCTTAAAAAGCAATATTTACTTATTATTTTTCCATATCTATGATTAACAAATTGCCGCCATTTTCAAAAAAGGGGAAAACCAGTAGAAGTATTTTTCATTTTGAAAAATGGTATATTTTATTATTATTTTGTATCTTTATTAGGGTTTAATATTTTATCTATTTTTTTTATCTAAAAGCTTAAAATTTTAGATAAGATAATCTGTATTTTTATCTAGATAAAAGATAAAGATAACACCAAAAAAATTAGCTAGATAAAGATAAAAGATAACAGATTTTATCTAGATACGTTATCTAGATAATTTTATCTAGATAAGTCACAACACTGTTCATAAAGTGCCTGTTTTATTTACCCCCCGCCCCCTCCACCACCCCCAACCGCCCTCCACCCGAATATATAGGCCAAGCACTAGGGTACATTTTTTTAATCTTTTCCTAAAAACAAGGTATTAGCTTTTATTTCATACGTTTGACGAAATATCTGCATCCCCCCCCCCAAAGAAAAATGTAGTTTTTTTGTTTTCAATTCACCCAGAGATACCGATATTATAACCCTCGGATCGGCAGCTTTCTTTTGATACCCATAATGCATACATACAAATATGTATTCCTTTTATACAATCGGTAATTAATGTATTCATTAATTATGCTGATTTATCAAACGAATATTACTTTTATTTCGGTAAACTTTCTACAGTGGTTTCATATGTGTTTACTTATGTATTTACAACTATCAACTATATATTCCGTTATGCCAATTATACACGGGAACCATTTTATTAAAAATGTTATTATATTGGTATTAATTAATTAATGCTTGCCGAAATATCTATATACAAGTTTTCAATGTTGTTCTTATTACAAAAGGCCTTACTTAATGTATTTAATATACAATATCCGAAAAATCTTTGAAAATAACGATTATATAAGCATTAATTAATTTTAGCAATTTAATTAATAACGTTAATTAGGGGGGTCGGACGGCGGTAAACTTTCTTCGGAACATGTAGGTATACATAGCAAACAACTTCTGATAAAAAAAATTCTGTACCAATTAATTCCGGGTCAAGCCTATTTCAGCTTCTATATTACCGGGGTAGAGTTCGTTTCGAAGCTCATAAACTACGCTTAGGACCTCACCAATTGACTTTTGATTAGCACTTTCAACACTACCACTAAATATATTACTCACATCACTGATCGCTGTCGGTGTTCCAGAGCCGCTACCCGTGGTTGCCCCTTCTGCCTTGCACTTAGGGCAACGCCACTGAAGCCTCGCCACTTAAGATTTACCCCTATGAGTAGACTTTTTAGAACCAGAACATTCAAAGTGAATATTAGTGTTGCAACCTGCGCAATTAACGAAGTCCCCGTCTAGTGGAAGGTTTTTCGTACAGACACTATAGTCCATACAAACCCCAGTTGACAACACAGAGACCTTCGAAATCTGAAAGTTGGATCGTTTGGCCAAACCCTGACATTCCTTCCTCTACTCAAGCATCGACCGTTATCATGATTAATAGCGATTGTGAGATAACGCAAGGCTCGCCGACCAAAGGTAATTACGTATCGAGGCGAGAGTGGGGATACTCGTACTTTGGTCAGAGGCTGGTGCAAACACTACCCGAGCTTATGCCCTTTGGCCTACCAACAGCGAAGTAAATGAACTATACACTTCTCTGCGTTAGACATGCCTCAGCTATAGCAATAAACAGCATGCGGAGCTCGTTCGCAGCACGTCCACTCTCATCCGCGACTTGTGATCGAATGAATAATAATAATAATAATAATAATAATAATAATAATAATAATAATAATAATAATAATAATAATAATAATAATAATAATGATGATGATAGTAATAAAATAATAATAATAATAATAATAATAATTAAACTTAATATAATAATTATTAAACTTATGATAGTGAATCCTTCGAGACAACATCCATCCTGACATGGTTTTCGTGGTTTTCCATTGTCCATAGAGTAGAATTACTAGAATGGCATCGAGAAATCGGCCACGACCGTACACACAGTAACACGACGCAAAGAAGACACACACGAAGACAACGCAAATAAGATCATATCATTATGCAGTGTATACTATGAGCAAGTATTAATAAGACAGTAACGACTGTAGTTGAACAAGGAACCACATGGAAATACTTCACATTACATCTGTATTGTCCGTATAACATGTTAACACCGGCTTTGACCGAGATTGATGACTGTTTAAACTAGTAGCATGTGATTAGTGAAGTTAAATAAGGTAGACACAAGGAAATACTTAACATTACGTCCGTATAACATGTTAACGCCGGTTTTGAGCGAGATTGTATGATTGTGATACATTCAATATAATAATAATAATAATAATAATAATAATAATAATAATAATAATAATAATAATAATAATAATAATAATAATAATAATAATAATAAAAATAATAATAATAATAATAATAATAATAATAATAATAATAATAATAATAATAATAATAATAATAATAATAATAATAATACGAATAATAATAATAATAATAATAATAATAATAATAATAATAATAATAATAATAATAATAATAATAATAAAAATAATAATAATAGTAATAATAATAATAATAATAATAATAATAATAATAATAATAATAACAATAATACTTCAAGAAGTTCTCCATCCCGATGGTGGTTTTCGTGGTTTCCACCGTACAAAGAGCGAATGCTGGGATGAGTACAAATCGGCCACAACCGTACATAGCATCCACAGTTCGGTTTGGAAAACATAATGTGGACAATGATATATTAAGTAGTTCTAAGTAGATTTTAATAAGGTAAACACATGGAAATACTTGACATTTGTGTCCGTACAACATGTTTATGCCGGTTTTGACCGAGTTTGTATGTATTGCAACAATAAAATAATAATAATAATAATAATAATAATAATAATAATAATAATAATAATAATAATAATAATAATAATAATAATAATAATAATAATAATAATAATAATAATAATAATAATAATAATAATAATAATAATAATAATAATAATAATAATAATAATAATAATAATAATAATAATAATAATAATAATAATAAGTATTATAATAATAATAATAATTAAAATAATAGTAATAATAATAATAATAATAATAATAATAATAATAATAATAATAATAATAATAATAATAATAATGATGATGATAGTAATAAAATAATAATAATAATAATAATAATAATTAAACTTAATATAATAATTATTAAACTTATGATAGTGAATCCTTCGAGACAACATCCATCCTGACATGGTTTTCGTGGTTTTCCATTGTCCATAGAGTAGAATTACTAGAATGGCATCGAGAAATCGGCCACGACCGTACACACAGTAACACGACGCAAAGAAGACACACACGAAGACAACGCAAATAAGATCATATCATTATGCAGTGTATACTATGAGCAAGTATTAATAAGACAGTAACGACTGTAGTTGAACAAGGAACCACATGGAAATACTTCACATTACATCTGTATTGTCCGTATAACATGTTAACACCGGCTTTGACCGAGATTGATGACTGTTTAAACTAGTAGCATGTGATTAGTGAAGTTAAATAAGGTAGACACAAGGAAATACTTAACATTACGTCCGTATAACATGTTAACGCCGGTTTTGAGCGAGATTGTATGATTGTGATACATTCAATATAATAATAATAATAATAATAATAATAATAATAATAATAATAATAATAATAATAATAATAATAATAATAATAAAAATAATAATAATAATAATAATAATAATAATAATAATAATAATAATAATAATAATAATAATAATAATAATAATAATAATACGAATAATAATAATAATAATAATAATAATAATAATAATAATAATAATAATAATAATAATAATAATAATAATAATAAAAATAATAATAATAGTAATAATAATAATAATAATAATAATAATAATAATAATAATAATAATAATAATAACAATAATACTTCAAGAAGTTCTCCATCCCGATGGTGGTTTTCGTGGTTTCCACCGTACAAAGAGCGAATGCTGGGATGAGTACAAATCGGCCACAACCGTACATAGCATCCACAGTTCGGTTTGGAAAACATAATGTGGACAATGATATATTAAGTAGTTCTAAGTAGATTTTAATAAGGTAAACACATGGAAATACTTGACATTTGTGTCCGTACAACATGTTTATGCCGGTTTTGACCGAGTTTGTATGTATTGCAACAATAAAATAATAATAATAATAATAATAATAATAATAATAATAATAATAATAATAATAATAATAATAATAATAATAATAATAATAATAATAATAATAATAATAATAATAATAATAATAATAATAATAATAATAATTTTATAATAATAATAATAATAATAATAATAATAATAATAATAATAATAATAAGTATTATAATAATAATAATAATTAAAATAATAGTAATAATAATAATAATAATAATAATAATAATAATAATAATAATAATAATAATAATAATAATAATAATAATAATAATAATAGTATACGCGGTGTCATGAATTCAACTATATTTGATTTATGTGTAATATAATAATCTTTGTGATATGTAAAATCTTTTTAAAATGTAATTATCTTTGTAATGTGTAAAATCTTTGTAATGTCATATTTTGTAATGTGTGGTTGCAGCACCTAAGAGGTGAGGATCACCTTTGGTGCTGTAGACTAATAATGTACCTGCCATCTGGTGATGTGATAAATAAAGATAATAATAATAATAATAATAATAATAATAATAATAATAATAATAATAATAATAATAATAATAATAATAATAATAATAACAGATACTGGAAATTTATAAAGTAAACCCATTGATAGTAAACTTTTTGCGGACAGCGATGACGAGTTGGAAAACAACATTAAAGTTAAACTTAGGCAAAGAGCAGATATGTACTGACCCAGTTAACATCCGACGAGGTATTTTTCAAGGTGACTCGTTTAGTGCGTTATGGTTTTGTCTTTCATTAAATCCATTATCTCATATACTAAACAAATCTACACATGGTTTCAAGATAAAGGACGGTAATACGGTTTGCCACACACTTTCACATCTATTCTACATGGACGATCTCAAGCTATATGCTTTAAATGCGACACACATGACGAATCTTCTTAACTCAACGTTAGAATTCAGTAGAGATATATGTATGGATTTTGGAATTGATAAATGTAAGTCACTTCATGTCATCAAAGGAAAGATTACGAAATTAGAAGAGTTTGAAATTGACGAAGACAACCGGATTGGAGTAATGGACGAAGAAGACATATACAAATATCTAGGATTTGCGCAGGCTTAACGAATTGATCATAAACTGATGAAAAGTAAACTAATTTCTGCATACAAGAAACGAATAGGATCCATTTTAAAAACACAACTGAATGGTAAAAACAAGATCAAATCAATTAACACTTATGCTATACCGGTCCTTACATATTCATTTGGAATTATTAACTGGACACAGACAGAACTTCATGCCCTACAAATTCTCACCCGCACAACATTCACTAAATACAGAAGTCATCACCCTAAGTCAGCAATAGAACGAGTGACTCTACCTAGAGAAAAAGGGGGAAGAGGCTTGATTGATTTAAACAATTTATATTATAAACAAATTGAAATTATAAGAAAGTACTTTTATACAAAATGCCCACATTCACAACTTCATAGAGCTATAGTATCGGCAGACAAGTCGCTTTCTCCCCTCAATTTAAATGACAGAAATTTGAACTTGCTTCAAAAACTAAATTCTGACACAGCAAAAGAGATCAGAATATCAGAAAACACGTTACATAGCAGACATTATAAAGAACTTCTTAAGGATAACGTCGATAGGGTAGCATCGAACAAATGGTTAACGTCCGGGGACATTTTCAGCGAAACAGAGGGATTTATGATCGCTATTCAAGATAAAGTAATCAAGACTAACAATTACAAAAAATACATACTGAAAGACGTCACAGTGCAAGATAAATGTAGAAAATGTAATATGAACGGCGAAACAATTGAACATATCGTATCTGGGTGCAAAATGCTTTGTCAAACAGATTATCTTCATAGGCATAACCAAGTTGCAAACATTGTACATCAAAAATTAGGCATGAAGTATAAACTTATAAACAAAACCACTGCATATTACAAATACAAGCCTGAAAAGGTATTAGATAGTAAAGACTACAAATTATATTACGACCGGGCAGTTATAACAGACCAAACCATACATCACAATAGACCGGATATTATATTTATTGACAAGAAGAAACAAAAAACGATTTTAATTGATGTTGCCGTCCCTTTATGCCACAATGTAGAGACAACTTGGCGGGAAAAGATAAACAGATAAGGAATTATCTATTGAAATAAAAAGGTTGTGGAAGCAGAATAATGTAACTGTTATACCGTTAATTATCAGCAAATGGCATTGTTCCACGTAAACTCCATGACAGTATTCAACTTATTGGTCTCCAACCGAACATATACATCGAGATGCAAAAAGCAATTATTTTGAACACGTGTAGGATAGTGCGAAAATTTTTGAACTAAGAAGAATGAAGACTTCAAGAAGTTCTCCATCCCGATGGTGGTTTTCGTGGTTTCCACCGTACAAAGAGCGAATGCTGGGATGAGTACAAATCGGCCACGACCGTACATAGCATCCACAATTCGGTTTGGAAAAAATAATGTGGACAATGATATATTAAGTAGTATAGCCAAATGTGGGCATTTGAGAAGCAGAAGAAGAAGAAGAAGAAGAACAAGAAGAAGAAGTAGAAGAAGATATATTAAGTAGTTCTAAGTAGATTTTAATAAGGTAAACACATGGAAATACTTGACATTTGTGTCCGTACAACATGTTTATGCCGGTTTTGACCGAGTTTGTATGTATTGCAACAATAAAATAATAATAATAATAATAATAATAATAATAATAATAATAATAATAATAATAATAATAATAATAATAATAATAATAATAATAATAATAATAATAATAATAATGCCATACACACTTAGGCCCGGTTTATCAATCAGTTATTTTACAGGTTCCCCTCAATAATTGTTATTTATAAGCATAACGAGGGCTGCTACCAATAGGGAACACGCGTATGAAAATTTTAATCAATTTTTAAATACCTTGTCTCTCATTTAATAATTTTGTGTCTTTGAATTTTGAAAAACGGATCAGTCTATGCCTCAAAATAATTGGTTTAGTAACGATAAATAAAAGGGCGCGAAAAACGAGCCGCCGCCATGTTGATGGGATTTGACGTCATGGTTTTGTTCTTTGTACGCTCACCGCCTCAGCGATTGGTCTGTTACGCCACGTCTACACAATCATTGCGTCACAGCCACCTGTACGCGTTTCAGATCCCCGAGTTTAAACTTCAATAAATACGACCACATTAAACCTATTTAAAAATTTCTTTTTTTCGCGCGACTTGCATTAATATACTTTTTGTATCTAATACTATTAAACTAAGTATTTGGTTTAACAAAAAAAATCGTACGCGTGTTGCCTATTATATTTACTAAATTACAACTAATTATATTAACTAAATTTACCACAAGTATCCTTATTATGTTTGTATCAGTGCTTTAATTCTTGCTGTAATGATTTTAAAATGTTCTGTCGACTACAGTCTACAAAATGCAATGGCAGCAAAGCATGGACATTTTGATGTAATAGTGTTTTGTTGAGGTTTAAATAAATAAAATTCTCAACAATGAATTCCTAGTTCCCACGTGACGTCACAGCGGCCATGATTGCGACACAATAGGGTAGTCTCATCAAAAATAAATATTCCTCAAAGCACCTAAAAATGGAAGATCATTATCTAAAAATACGGGCGGTATAATTTTTATATCTGAGAAGCGTATATTTTCAATTCTATTAGCATTATAAGTTTGAAATTTGGAACTTCCCGTTCCGTAATTGAAAAATGGCTCTTGACGTAATAACTCATGTAAACAACTGCCTCCTTGAAATATTCTTAATAATATCAACGAAATTAAGTTGGACCAAAGATTACTGAGTGGGAAAGATGTTTCATCGCCGTGTTAAAATATCTGCGCGAGTTTTAGCAAAAAAATTTCTGACCGCAAGGAGCGCTAGCTCTACACGTTTGACCAAAGGTCCACTGCGGCTACTAGCGATCTAGTAGACCTTGCTTTTGACTTCGTTACCGTTAAACAAGGTCTACTAGATCGCTAGTACGTGCCAGGGGATTCAGTGGACCTTGAGTTCTAAACTTTTGGAAGAGCGACTCTTGCGGTGAGAATTCGAACTACACGTCGGACTTAAAAAATTTTGCTCAGACACGCGCAGATTAATTCCCATATGGATGAACTATCTTCCCCACTCAGTAATCTTTGGTTGGACATTTTACAATATCTAGGATGCAGTGACTTTACAACAATGCCTTTTATACCACTGTTTTCTTCAGAAAATACATTCCACCAAATGGATTTAAACTCGAGTTTAACGAAGCTAAGCTTATTTTTAAACTTAAGTTTAAACCATGGCCGATTCCACCACGTTTTATTTTCCTTCAGTTAGCTATGCCAAGTTTATTTTGTAAGGATGTCTGTGATTGGTTGTTCCAATCACGTGATTCATTTTCATGGCGGACTGTAGCAGTGAGGAGCTTGGCCAAACATAACCTGAAGAAAGATGGAGAAAAAGCAACAACGTTCGCGTGGGAGTAATTACTACGAAAGTGACAAAATATGTTATTACAAATTGTTGAGCAATACCATGGAATAATCGAAAATAAAAAGGAATAATCGAAAATAAAAAACCGATTCTGTTTCGTGGAAAGAGAAGGAGGAAATATGGGAGAGAATTGCGGGTGAACTGAACGCTTACCCTATGAGCAAGGGTTAGGGCCAAGGCCTAGGGTAGGTTGCGCAAGGGCTAGGGTCTAGGTCTAGGCTGGCCATGGCTATATGATAGCCTATGAAACACCGCATCAGACGTGTAGCCTGCCATTATAGGGTTAGCATACAAAATAGAACGATGACAAAAGGCAGACACCTCAACATAACCATATTTTGTCGCACACACACTGACAGGCAATGACGAAATCAAAACATTAGTATCACGGCTTGTTATATTTGAACATTCGAAACTTCGAGCATCGTGTTGGCGGTGAGTCGTAGTTAAAAATCTAAACCGGACCGGAGGTGGGGTTTATTTTAAACTTGAGATAAACTCGAGTTTAGTTGTGGTGGAATGCATAACGACGTTTAAAATTTTTAAACTCAAGTTTAGCACTTGGTGGAACCGGGCCTAAACCGGACCGGAGGTGGGGTTTATTTTAAACTCGAGTTTAGTTGTGGTGGAATGCATTTTCGATCTAAACGACGTTTAAAATTTTTAAACTTAAGTTTAGCACTTGGTGGAATCGGGCATAACAAAGAAGGTGTTGTCGTCACAACTAATTACTCTGGCCGGCGTAGTGATATGTGGACGTTTACGCAGTGCTCATCCGCGCACTATACCTGTCAGAGTGTAAATACGCTGATTGGCAAGGCGGTGTTAGAAAATACTGGCTTTGGTAGGTTGTGACTTAAAAATACTAAAGTGGAGACACCTCGGACAACGAACCAGTCGATCCGACCGACGAGTCTTATTTTTACCTGGTTTGTAAACCCCTCGTTAACACGGTAGGAGTGTTAAAGTCGTAGACCCCAGACAGACATCCAAACCCTTCCAACAAAAGACGATTATTTGACAAAAGAGCAACCACTTAGGAGATGTTGTTTCGCTGCCGGATGGCATTTTCCGATGTTGCCAAGTCGATGTCGTTACAGGTGTATCGCGGTTCATTCAAACTTTCTTTCAAAGGTGGATTGGGGGAGTGACACAATGAATCAAATCTATCTCAACAGTGGTCATCATCTAAAAAAAAAAAAAACATTTCGAGTATTGGCAACTGTGTAAGGGATGGTTAGTCAGGTAGAGGAGACAGACCCACTTATTCCGCATGGGCGACTTGGGTTAGGATGCTCGTCTGGGGTCTACGACTATACTACAAGGATCGAGGTTTTCTGTTATAGGTGTGTAATGAGAAGCACTTGTTTGATTTTCGATTTCCAAAGTGGGTTGAATTTCAGTCGAATTTTCGACGTGTTTAACACGCGAATTATTGTCAACACAAAAACTTAATTTTCTTTGTTTAGGGTCATTGCTGGCAGTTACAAGAAGTGCGCTCTCTTTATCTTTTCGCTTTTGCCGCCCCGTCTTATGCTTGTATTTTGTCTGTTCACTCATCTAACGTATACCACGCTCACATTTTACTTTTGTTTAAATTAAATTAAAATAACACAGTTGACACACGAACTAAGTTTCACTGGACTGTTTCACACGAGACACAGAAACCGACTGATACTGAGTAGAAGAGAGGTTGGGTGTTTCAAAGTAAGTAATTGTCATATATATATACAGTTATTGGGTTGTAAATATCAACCCTCATATTTGCCGAATATTTCCAGTTTTTTTTATAAATTTATTTTAACGAGTTGGAACGTCACTCAAAGTAAAACTGCAGGATTAAAGTTCCATTGTTAAACTGTGGGGTTGTCTCCGCCGCTGTGTACCGTCAAACACGTGGGCGACCCGGCGAAGGCTTTATTGAGCCCTATAAACAGAATCATTCTTTTTGAAACACTCTTTTAAAATATAATTTTATTGGTAGTATTTGCTATAATGGGTTTGACAATGCCTATGGTGAATGGATCTCAGCTCGTGTGTTTTTCAGTGGGTCGCTAAGGGCGGAGGGCCCGGATTGGCCGGGGCCCGGTCAGCATCCGCTGACCGGGCTGACCGTTAAATCCGCTACTGTACAATATGCATAAATGTATTTAGAAAACGATTGTGATAGTTGAAAGTACCGTAAACCCAGAAGCAAAAATAATAAAATTAGCACGGGGTATCTAACAGAATACAATAGCCCGCAATCTGATTTAACGATCTCCTAGCTTTGAATATTGACATGAATGCGATGCATTCCCAAGGGTTGTACAAAATATGTTCATCGTTCAGAACCGGTTTCCGCCAAGTATTCTGGTTCGTTGTCCGAGGTGTCTCCACTTTAACATCAAGCTTTGACTTCTGTGTGTTGCTAGGATACTTGATGTATTTCTTTGTCATTTTGATGGTCTGTTGTCTTTATTGCCGTATCGTGTTTGACAGGAGTTGAGTTCACGCGGGGGACACATGGCGGCGTTTTTTCTATAATATGTGACGCCCGTGTTCGACTGATTACCCTATAATATTATTTATGAAAATTTATTACCGATATCAAGAAACATTGAGACTGAAAACATTACTCAAGATCTTTCAGAGTAGTCATATGCGTTTCCTGTGCCTTAAGGGTACGACAATATGCAGACAGACAAAGGTAGGTCGTCCGTAGCTGTTCCTTCTTCATCACCTTCATGCCAAGCATGATGGGACGGAACTACTTTAAATTTTCACAAATATAATGAAGTAGTTGTTAATTTATAAGTGAATATAATAAATAAGATAATAATAAACTAAAGTTTATTCTTGCATAATTTAACCGCAAACACATACCAAGAGGGAGAAACAGCATTTAAACCAGGGCCCATGTCCACCAACCTATGAAATAACAATACATGTTTACTTCTGGTAAGGCAATGAGTAGTAGTCTACATGTAAGTGGTATTACAAGCTGTGAGGTCACTTGCTATTACATCATCCGTGACGACAACACCTTCTTTGTTACGGCGTCCGGCCTATATGTACCAAAACGTGTTTAAAATAATACAATTATTTAACAAATTGTTGTTAATTAATATTGAGCAGTGTTCATTTACTATAACTAGAAATAAACGTTGGTTGAGTTAAGGTGAAGGTATCTAGGTAACTTAACATTTTTAAATTAAGTTTTTTTGATGAAGGTTGATAAACATTGATATTATATCTGCAAAAAGTGGTTTTAAAAAAATTACACTTTTATTTTTTACGTGTACCGATAGCTTTAAAAGTCTTTACGTTCATGTAATTCAACCTCTAGACCATATTTGTCAAGTACACGAAAATGTAGTATGCTATAGGTTGCTAACTTAGGAATGATGGAATACAATTTTGAAACACAATTATGTGACCGGTTTTTTTTAATGAATTTTTTCGTGTCCCGGTGAAAAGGCACTTGAGTATATGCTGTTTCTACTATTCCATAACTTAATTATGAAAAGAGTCACTTTCAAGAAATAAAGTGCATATCATGCGCTCGACCCTTATCTTCCCAAAATGCTTGCAGTCTCAAGCCTACGTAAAAAACTTTTCGAGTGTTGGTGATTTACGTACACGGATGTAAAGCGCACCAGTTTGCTCGTGTCGCAGTCCAGCCGTAACTACTTTACGGGTCTAGGCAGGTAATTTGCGCAAAGAAATTGTCTCCTTGTGTCCTAGCACCGCTCTACAGTTGTTGAGAACGCAAATGTACAGATTTAATCCAAGTATTGGGGGAAAACATGACACCCAGTAAGCGGAGCGGCGCCTTGCCAGGCGTGACCTTGCTTTGACCAGAGCCAGCGCTCGACTGAAATCAGAACGAAGCGCGCGGAGGTTGGTCAGAGTTGCGGAAGTGGGGGGGGAGGAGGGGTACACTTCAGACGTCACACATACACATTTACAAATAATTCCTAGCAAAAGTGTTTTTTCAGGGGGGGTAGATTCACCTTAAAGTCTTATGAGAGCAATAATCTACTAAAGGGTGGGATTTCAGTACTATTTGTATGATACAAAATTATTGTTTACTGAGATATGACGTCAGAACCTTCTAATCACGAGCAAGATGGCGCAGGTTCGTTTCTGAGCGTGTTTTTACAGCAATATCTTTGACTTGCTGTTAAAGCGATGTTAATGCACCTTTCAAGCCGAAACCAATTAGTTCCCGTTTATTTTAACTTGAGGTAACCAGTAAGCAAATAAAAAAAAATGTTAAAGCCTTCCCTATTGAGGAGGACCAATCCTAGCTCATAGGAAAATACTATTCAAATTTAATAAATAAGCCTAATTTAGAATTTTAAAGGTGAACATTATTCGTACATAAATATAAAATTACAACATACTATTTGTATTTAAAAAAAAAAAAAAATGAATTTTGAAGAGCTAAGCATTTGTGTGTTCTACCACCCAGCCTCTAATGGTTTCTCCATGGAAACGTCAAAGTTTGATCACAAATATGGCCACCACGTGCAAAGATGTGACGTACGTGCAACCTATGAATTGGAAGAATTTGTAGAGAAATACTTATTCAGCTAGCTAGATTGATCATCAATTAAAAAAAGCTGGTTAGCTATTTCCACGGCCTTCTGTGTGTATCATAATTTAAAATCGTTGTGCGGTTAACAAATGACTACATGCCATTTTACATGCCGTTTAGTGGGCGCTGACATCTTGGGCGTCCTCCATTACGACCATACTACTTCCTCCATGCACAGCCTTCTTGATGGCAGAATTATTGAAATCACGAATTATATTCGAGAAGGCTGTGTATTAAATTATGACTGCAATGGTAGGCGGAAGTTCAAAGATGGCGAAAATATAATGGCCTTTAGCCAACCAGAAAAACATAGCTATAGTCCTCCCAACGAAACTATTCTCATGCTTTCATCACAGGCCATGTCCAGAATGGCAACTTAACTTGTCATTCCTCCGTGTGCTTGATGGAAGATTGCGTCGGATTGTTGAGTTGGCACACTTGTCCAATGTTGCTAAAATGGTAATTCTCTCATTTGTGTAAGTTGCTATTAAAAATATTACACGACGAATATTTTTAAAAATTAAATACAAATAAAAGTTTGTAGTAACAAACCCAATAAGTCGTGTTTGAAGAGAAGTGATAATTGAAAATTGATCACAGGAACCCAGACATTCACAGCTTTCGATACCAAGAAATGGCAGAAACGCCGGTGTTTAAACGACTTTATTTCATAAAACTAAAGTAGGACGGACTATACCTTTACAGCTTAGACCTACCTCTAGAACACAGTGGAATATTAGAATAAATACTTGCTGCGAGTACTGTTACTCTATGGATCTACTCAGTAAAGTGTGAAGTTTTATAGCCTACATTTTGACAGGCTTTCAATAAAAACAAAAGACTGCCAATATTTCTCACAGCTTGCTGGATTTTGATAGTTCCTGTGAACTTCTATGAATTCTCGAACTCTCATTGGCTACACAAAAAGGTCTACTTGATCTCCGCCAGGCGGATATCAAGTTAGCGATCAAAGTTACATGATTGCAGTGCAGGAGCTGCTAATTTCGTCGTGCGCCATCTTAGTATTCGGCAATAGTGCACGTATAAACACAGGCAGTAAACCGTCCGCGGAAGTTTACTTCGAGGCCTCAGGGGTTATGACGAAAGCATGAGAATAGTTTCGTTGGGAGGACTATACACCATGTTTTATTTCTCTATGAGCTACACTATTTTACTTCCTAATTCCAATATAATATTGAATACAGTAAAATTATAACTAAGATGTAGTTTTTAACATTCTTATCATCTAAAATTATAAAATTCAAATTCTTCTCCAGTTTAAACTAGAAAAATGCATTTAATAGGGAAGATCCATAATTTCAATGATATTTATTTAATAGGGAAGATCCATAATTTCAATGATATTTTTTCTAATGGGAGTCTTTCAGTCAAAATTTCTCACCAGAGTGCAGCATAGAACAACCCGGTTTTAAAATAGTAAACAAACGCGGATTGCAACGGGAACGAGCGTGATGACAGGTAGTTAAAATAAAATTTACAACATATATTTGGTAACGAGCATAATGTCCTAAAATGTAATAAACAGTAATATGTAATTAATAAGTTATAATGCCTAGTATTGGCCCTAATCATTATAGGGCTACATTACTCAAGTTTATCACAGTCTTTAGCTCTCGACTTTTCAACCACTTGCTATAGCTGACAGATGACATTGCCTGTGTGTTGCAAGAAGCACCTAATTTAGTTATTTTATTTGAACTTTTATTTAAATGCATTGTTTGCTGAGGCTTAAATTTTATACAGTCATATTTATACAACAATATTATTTTAAGACAAATTCATCAATAAAAACAAAGGCTAACAGACCGTAACTATAACAGCTACGGCCGACCTACCCTTGTCTCTCTGCATGTTGTCGTATTCTAAAGACACAGGGAACACATATTACTACTCTGAAAGATCTCTTTGTAATGTTTTCAGTGTCAATGTTTCTTGACATCGGTAATAAGGTTTCATAAATAATATTACAAACTAAATCAGTCGAACAAGGGCGTCACATATTATAGAAAAAACGCCGCCATATTTCCCCCACGTGAAATTAACTTCTGTCACACACGATCATGGCAATAAAGACAACTGATCATCAACTGACGAAGAAACACGTCAAGTATCCTAGCAACAGACAGAAGTCACCGCTTTATTGATGTTAGTATTTCTAAATCACAGCCTATCATTATTATTATTAGGCCTTTATTTGCAACAGAATACAAATTCCACTAGTGCAAATTCAATATAGACATACACAAAAATACAGAAACATACAATTAATTACATACTAATATTATATAATATACGAACTAAGCTGCAATGGAAATGATTTAAAGATGAGGTACAGTAAATTGTTAACACTTTGGGTGCTGGACGTTTTAGGCAGGTCCTTCCCCTGGTGCTGGGGGTTTTTGCCACTTTTCTCGATATTGTACCGAAGGAAGTATCGAAGTTATGTATGTGGGAGTTATACCTAAAAAAAGCTTGACTCTTGATCTTCAAAACGATTTTTTTTTTTTTTTTTTTTCCCCCTATGAATAAGGCATAATTTTGTAAAAAGTGACTATTTTGGAATTTTGAAAAATTAAAAAAAAAAAATTTAAACTTTTTTATTTTTTTTATTTTGTATTGATTTATTTTGAAGCTAGAACATTTTCACTCTGTACCGATAATAATAATAAAATAATAACAATAAAATAATAAAACGTCTACTAGAAGCCATTCGCACTATTCACGCAAACATCTAGAAATTTTGGCGCCAACAGAAAATAAAAGCGGCTACCTATGCCATCTAACGGTAAACAACAGTACCTATGTTCTCGCAAAATCCGAGCGGCGTAGAAAAACGTCGGCAGTCACTAGAAGGTTTGATATATGCCCGACGTAATATTACGCCGCCCGCCAACCTGGCACGACATCGCGCGACGTAATATTACGCCGGCCGCACGCTAAGTGTTTTAAACAGGTCGAAAAAGATATAGTGTATAAAGTATAGATAGAAGATAGAATAAATGTATATCTGTGAACATGTGCTATGTACTATAGTTTAGTTACTAGCATATTACGCTGCACAGAATTTACTAAAAGTTACTAGTTATTAAAATGTTACATTAACACAGTGGTGGACAGTGGTGGTTGGTATAAAATGGTTAGATGTAGATCTAGCAGGTTACAACAACATGGCACGTAGATTTCTCTTAAAATAAGTTAAACTATTGGAATTTAAGTCAACGTCTAGGTTTTTTGAAGATATATCATTGAAAGTGTTTTGAAGAAGGTTTATACACGTATGTTTATGTACGTCTATTCTACTATGGTCTGTTTTAAATAAATTGTTGTTTCTAGTAAGACGGGGTGGTACATGGAAGTTGAGTTTTTCTAATAAGGTGGAATCTATATGCCCGTTTGTGAGTTTGTGTAGGAAGACCATGTCGATGTATTTCCTTCTTTTACAAAGGGACATCAAGTTGTTAGTGGTACAGTAATTTTCGTAGTCACTTCTATGATATTCAGTTCTTGCTTGTGCGCACTGGAGCTTCATGTATCGTTTTTGTACACTTTCAATGACGTCGATTTTTGTTTTATGGTGGGGGTTCCAAACAACACTCGCATACTCCACTTGAGGTCTTACGAGAGCAGTATACAACATTTTATTGGTAGATTTAGAAAACACTTTGTAACAGTTCCGCCTCATTAGCCCTAAAAGCTTGTACACTTTCGGCGTTATGGCTTCAAAATGTTTGCCAAAAGACATGTCACATGACATAATGACCCCTAGATCTCTAATGGATTGAACCCTGATTAAACTTACGTTAGCTATTTCATACGAAAAAAAGATGACGTTTTTTCTTTTATTTGTAAATGATAAGACGTTACACTTCTGTACATTTAAACCTAGTTTCCAAGTGCTGCACCATAACGCGAGCCTATCAAGATCTTTTTGTAAATCTAGACATTGCTGACGAGTGCTTATAGACTGGTAGATCTTCAAGTCATCTGCATAAATTAAACACTTAGACGATTTGAAGCACTGTGGTATGTCGTTTACATAGAGGGTAAAAAACAGTGGTCCGAGGATCGATCCTTGGGGTACCCCAGATGTGACCTGCTCAGTTCTTGAGGAGCATTCATCGTTGACGACCCGTTGGGTTCTGCCATCCAAATAACTTGCTAGAAGGTCCAGGAGTTGTCCGCATATCCCGAAACCAGATAATTTGTGGAGAAGTAGGCGATGGTCAACGCTGTCAAATGCTTTGGTAAAGTCTGTGTAGACAGCATCTACTTGCAATTTGTTGTTGAAACTGTTAGTTATATCGCCGGTGTATTCCGTGAGGTTCGTGACTGTTGAACGGCGTCGTACAAAGCCGTGTTGCTCCGGGGCAATGTGCTTAGCCACGTGATGATACAACCTACCATGCAACAGTTTTTTCGAAAACTTTGGATAGAACTGAGAGCAGTGATATAGGCCTATAGTTAAACACTTTATATCGGCTGCCCTTTTTTAATACCGGAGTAACATTGGAATCCTTCCAGCGGGATGGGAAATCTCCAGTGTGTAAGAATTTGTTAAAAAGTATAGAAAGAGGGTCGGACAACGGTTTACGGCAATATTTTAGAACTCGGATTGGAATGGAATCAGGACCGGGTGACTTGTTGTTGACGAGGTTGTGAAGGCATACTTCCACCTCTCCACTTGAAATAGTGAATAGGGCTAAACTCTCATTCCCATATTGTTGAGCAGGTGGAGGGGTTTCACTTTTGCAGGACTTTGGACGGTAAGTTGTCAAAAAATAATCAGAAAAGAGCTGACAGCAAGTGTCGATGGTAGTTGCTTTAGTTTCATTGTATTCCACTCCAACTGGTATTCTTCTTATTTTTGTCTTCCGACGAATATATCCCCACAAGAGGTTTGGATTGGTGGCAACTTCCGAGTCCACCTTTTGGGTATACATCTTATATTTAGATTGCTGAAGTTTCTTGAATGACGTTTGTTTTATTTGGTATTCGATTTTTTCGCTTTCTTGTTTGGTTCGACACCAGCGCCTATATGCCCTGTTTTTGTCTGTAAGTGCAGTGATAACATCGCGATCAAACCAGGCTGGGTATTTTAGTGGATTTACTTTAACTTTCGGAACAACGTTTGCAAATGTTTCGTTTAGAAGTTTGTAGAAAATGTCACACATTTCGTCAACAGTTGTGGCTTGCTCCATTTGACTCCACTGACAGTTTAATAAAGCTTCGTTGAGTTTGTTAAAGTCTGCTTTTTTCCAGCCACTATTTTCTAACACCGCCTTGCCGATCAATGTATTTTCATTTTGACAGGTGGACCGCATTTTTCGGTATTAAATTTTCGGTATAATAATATAAAACTCCATTTCGTGAATAATAGAGAAAGAAGATCCGCGCATGCGCACAGAAGAGATCGCAGTTGCATGGCGTCAGGCAAGGTCCACTAGATCGCTAGTAGCGAGTTCGACGACACGCCGCCAGGGGATAGACCATTTCAAAAACGATCTAGGACCCTTTGAATGAAAACAAGTGTAGCAATAGTAACTGCTCACCATCTAAAACTTTTAATGAAGGACAACGACTAAGTGGAAGTTTTGTATGTGTATTTGTTTGTTTTTTGTTTTGTTTTCTAAAATCAGAAGAAGTTATTTCTTGACAGCTTGTTGTTTGTCCATCGATTCAATTCATTTGTTTCATTGTTGTCTTTTGGTGTTGCTAGTAGCCTATAAGCGCACGAAATACACTGCTCGGCAAGACTTTCAGAGGCTGTGACTTTCAAATATTTACATCAACCAAGTGTTGCTAGGATATTTGATGTGTTTGTTCGTCAGTTGATGGTCAGTTGTCTTTATTGCCGTTTCATGTTTGACAGAAGTTGATTTCACGTGGGAGAAATCGGGGAAATATGGCGGCGTTTTTTTTTTCATAATATGTGACGCCCGGTTTCGACTGATTTACCGTGTAATATTATTTATGAAAATGTATTACCGATATCACGAAACATTGACACTGAAAACATTTCTAGAGGTCTTTCAGAGTGGTAGCCTAAGCGTTCCCTATGCCTTGAGAGTACGACAATATGCATACAGACAAGATCGGTCGTCCGTAGTTATTTGTTTGGGTCTGCTTGCCATCGTTTTTATTGATAATATGTCTTAAAATTCTATTGTTGAATAAATATGACTATAAAATCAGAGCCTCAGCAGAAAATGCGTTAACTTAAAGTTCAAATAAAATAACCAAATTAGGTGCTTCCTGCAACACACAGGCAATGGTCATCTGTCAGCTATAGCTAGTGCATAGAACTAGTGGGTGAAAAGTCAAGATCTAAATGCCGTGATAAATGTGAATAATGTAGCCCTATAGTGGTTACGGCCAATACTAGGCGTTATAGCTTATTAATTACATATTATTCTTTATTATATTTTAGGGCATTATGCTCGTTACCAAATATATGTTGTAAATTTTAACTAGCTGTCTCCACGCTCGTTCACGTTACAATCCGCGTTTGCTCACTCATGACGTAAAATATCAACCGACCAATCAGGTGGCGTTGCAAGCGCACGAGAAATGTGTCGAATTTTGTGACGTTATTATTATTATTATTTATTTTATAAACACAACAGAATTGCACAATTCCACAAAGTGTGTTTTGATAAAACAAACAAAAACGAAAACAACAAAACATCCAACAAATATCACATCATGTAGAACACAAAACAATGATGGTCGCATATACATGCCACATATTATGTCACTGCATTAAAATGGCCTTTTTAAAAGTACGTATAGAGTCATTAAAAATATCAACACCCTCTTGCGCATTTATTAAAAACTATTTTAGGTTGACATGATTCTATTTAAGCAAGAATATTTCAAAACATTAATGCGGCTTCTATAAGTTTGGAAAGGAATAGCACGTCTAGTTAATCGAGGCGGCACAAAGAAGTTAATGCGAGAGAGTAAAATTGGACAATCTATAATATTATTCACGATTTTTTACAGGAAACTTACGTCGTATAAAGACCTCCTTCGAGAGAGTGACGGAATTTTTAAATCAGCACACGATTGGTCGTAATCTCGCCTGTGGTATTCCTTTCCAGTCTTAAAACATATCCATTTAATGAACCGTTGTTGGATTCGTTCAGCTCCAGTAATGAGAGTTTTCTGATATGGATTCCACACAGTAGAGGCATAGTCAAGGTATGGACGTACAATAGATAAATACAACATCTTGTTTGTGTGCACCGAAAAATCCTTCAGACAGTTCCTCTTTAGAAAGCCCAACACTTTAAACGCCTTCATAGTCATTTGACTAACATGTGCTTTAAAGGACATATCTGAAGTGAATATTACACCGAGATCTTTTATTTGCTGCACTCGTTGCAAAACTACGTTTTTCAGATTATAATCATACATAATTACATGTTTTACCAAGGCAAACGTAATCGATTTACACTTGCTGACGTTTAGGCAAAGTTGCCACGTTTCACACCAACGCAAAAGTGACGGTAAATCGGTCTGCAAGCGAACACAGTCCACAATCGAACTTATTGGAAGATATAACTTCAAATCGTCAGCATATAAAAGACACTTAGCCCGTGTTAAAAGGGTAGGAATATCATTAACAAATAAAACAAAGAATAGAGGACCCAGCACTGATCCTTGCGGCACACCGGAGGTAACATATACTGGGTCTGATTGTGAACCATTCATTACTACCACTTGCCGCCTGTTGGATAGGTAACACGACAAAAGGTCGAGCAATTTACCCTAATACCAAATGATGTAAGTTTGTGCAACAAAAGTGTATGATTGACACTCAAATGCCTTTGAGAAGTCTGTATATATCACATCTACTTGTTTGGAAGCATTTAGCTGCTCCGCTAGATCATCAGTGTAAACTGCGAGATTCGTAATAGTTGAACGACCACTGAGGAACCCATGTTGACAGTCAGTGATATATTGTTTACAATGACGAGAGATATGACGGTGTAAAAAACCTTCAAACACTTTTGAGAATAACGAAAGCAATGAAATAGGCAGGTACATTAACTTGTCCCCCCCACCTCGACATTTCATCCTCAATATGAGCTCATATTTTTGCACCAATTATGCACCTTTTTGCACCCAAGTATTGATTTTTGCACCCCATTGGTTTCGGAGTTATACCCATTTCAATGCGGGGGGGACAGGTTAATGGCTGTCCCCCCCACCTTGGAAATTCAACTTGATTATATGCTTATATTTTTGCACCATTTATGCACCTTTTTGCACCCAAACATTGATTTTTGCACCCTAATAGTTTCGGAGTTATACGCGACTCAATTTGGGGGGGACAAGTTAATGGTAGCCCCCCCACACCGGGCCATGAACTTTAATTCATGTTCATAATTTTGCACCATTTTTGCACCTTTTTGCACCCAAGTCTTGATTTTTGCACCTCATTGGTTTCGGAGTTATACCCATTTCAATGCGGGGGGGGGACAGGTTAATGGCTGTCCCCCCCACCTTGGAAAATCAACTTAATTATATGCTCATAATTTCGCACTATTTTTGCACCTTTTTGCACCCAAGTCTTGATTTTTGCACCCTAATAGCTTCGGAGTAATACGCGTTTTAATTTGGGGGGGACAAGTTAATGGTAGCCCCCCCACACAGGGCTATGTACTTTAATTCATGCTCATAATTTTGCACCATTTTTGCACCTTTTTGCACCCAAGTCTTGATTTTTGCACCTCATTGGTTTCGGAGTTATACCCATTTCAATGCGGGGGGGGACAGGTTAATGGCTGTCCCCCCCACCTTGGAAATTCAACTTACTTATATGCTCATAATTTCGCACTATTTTTGCACCTTTTTGCACCCAAATCTTGATTTTTGCACCCTAATACCTTCGGAGTAATACGCGTTTTAATTTGGGGGGGACAAGTTAATGGTAGCCCCGCCACAATGGGCTATGTACTTTAATTCATGTTCATAATTTTGCACCATTTTTGCACCTTTTTGCACCCAAGTCTTGATTTTTGCACCTCATTGGTTTCGGAGTTATACCCATTTCAATGCGGGGGGGGACAGGTAAATGGCTGTCCCCCCCACCTTGGAAATTCAACTTAATTATATGCTCATAATTTTGCACTATTTTTGCACCTTTTTGCACCCAAGTCTTAATTTTTGCACCCTAATAGTTTTGGAGTAATACGCGTTTTAATTTGGGGGGGACAAGTTAATGGTAGCCCCCCACACAGGGCTATGAACTTTAATTCATGTTCATAATTTCGCACCATTTTTGTACCTTTTTGCACCCAAGTCTTGATTTTTGCACCCTAATAGTTTCGGAGTAATACGCGTTTTAATTTGGGGGAGACAAGGTAATGGTAGCCACCCCACACAGGGCTATGTACTTTAATTCATGTTCATAATGTTGCACCTTTTTGCACCCAAGTATTGATTTTTGCACTTTAATAGTTTCGGAGTTATACGTATTTCTATTTGCGGGGGACAAGTTAATGGCATCCCCTAAACTTGTGTTTCATCTAAAAAAAACATTTCATATTTTTGCACCAATTATGCACTTTTTTGCACCCAAGTATTGATTTTTGCACCCCCTTGGTTTTGGAGTTGTACCAATTTCAATGTGGGGGGGACAAGTTAATGGCTGTCCCCCCACCTTGTAAATTCAACTTAATGATATACTCTTATATTATTGCACCATTTTTGCACCTTTTTGCACCTTCTTATTGATTTGTGCACCCATATGGTTCGGAGTTATGCACATTTCTTTTTTTTTTGGGGGGGGGGGACAAGTTCATGGCATCCCCAAAACTTGTTTTTCATCTAAAAAAAATGTTCATATTTTTGCACCAATTATGCACCTTTTTTGCACCCAAGTAGTAATTTTTGCACCCTAGTAGTTTCATAGGTAAACGCGTTTCAATTTGGGAGGGTCAATTTAATGGTAGCCCCACACAAACGATTTTAACCACAAAAACATGCTCATAATTTTGCACCATTTTTGCATGTTTTTGCACCCATGTATTGATTTTTGCACCCTTATAGGTTTGGAGTTATACGAATTTTTGTGGGGGGTGGGGGGGGGGGGGGTGGTTCAAGGTAATGTTAGCCTCCCCACAAACGTTCTTTACTACAAAAACATGCTCATAATTTTTCACCCTAATAGTTTTTAGGTTATACGCATTCAATTTGGGAAGGGGGGAGTGGAGGGTTCAAGTTAATAGTAGCTCCCCAAACTTGTTTAAAATCTCCCAAACATATTTATATTTTTGGACCCACTTTTGCACCTTTTTGCAGCCAAGCGTTGTTTTCACACCTTTTTTGGTTTCGGAGATGTATGCATTACATTTGGGGGGGTGGGGGGTAATGTGTCCCCCTATTTTAGAAAGGGAACTTTTTCATTCCAAAGGTGTGCATCATGTATAGCATCTGTTTTTACCTATGCTTCGTTTTTCGCATGCTTTTGTTTTCAGAGTTATGCGTACGCATAAGTCGGATGGGTGCAAGCTAAATAAATGGTGGAGAACCAACGTAACTGAATTGCCATTTGAATAAGTTTTTTCATGACTGGGAACGACAGTGGTTTTTGCTGTGTTGGTAAATGATGACTACGATGATGATGATAATGAGTATCGGGTCGAGTTGGGTCCCTCCTCGTTTTTTATTTCTATTTTATTTTATTGTTTATTTGGGTTTTCTTCTCATATTTTTGCAATGATGGCTAACCGAGACGATGAGTGGGTGATTAGGATGATGAAATGAAGGTACAGTAGCAAAGCGGATACAGGGTGGGGGGGGGAGGGGGGGGGGGCGATCTACCCATCGCTCCCCATGATTGTCCGACCAAAGGACCACATATTATGGGTATAAGACTTGAACTTCTTACCCCCACACCCCTTTAACTTTAAAATGGTATCAGTTGTAGTAATAAGTTCAAATCACAAAAATCCTTCTGGGTGAATAATGAATTAATCTAGAAGTCATTTCCGGGCACTTGATAAAAGAATTTCGTATAATTGATTTGCGTCCAGCTGCTGGGGCTTTGCCTCGGGCCCCGTTCATTCGTTCATTACAAGATAACCACAGCAAGCATCCAAATACCCGAAAAAAACACTAGTGGGGTGCAATTCGGGGCTCCCACTGCTGCAAAAACCAAAAGTAAGTACTAATTACATCCTGATTCAATTTTGTGTTAATAGTAAGTATACTGAACACATTTATGTCAATTAAGCATTTGTCGAGCTGTGGTGACTTCTGAACCTGGTAGAAACGCTAGATGGATTCCTGCGGGAAAAGGTGCAAAAGTTGCTAACTAATTTACTACAGCAAATAGCATGCTAAATGATTCTACAACCTATAACAAAATTGTTATGAAAATTGGGTAATTCGTGACAGCCCCCCCCCCCCCCCTCTTTAAAATAAAGGTGTTCGCGCCTTCTATTTGCTTCTTCGTAGCAACGAGTCACATACACCAGAGGGAATAATCAGCGAATCACAAATAAATATCACTTGAGTTTCACCATTCCTATTATGAACTCAATGGAACGATTAGTTTATTAATCTATGCATAAACGAGTACGTGGTTTACTATCAACACAACGGTATAGGAAATATTCTTTTAAACCACGGAATAAAACAGACATCTTTGTAATCCCGCCACGGTAAGACGTCATATCGGGCCCTGTGATTGGCTGATACGCTCTGCCACGGCGCACGAACCAATGAGCGCGCGGCGCGAAATCCAAGTATATGATTGAAGGCTGAAGAATAAAGGCTGGCGCTGTTAGTGGGATAATGTCGCAGTGCAAAGCCCAATAGATGATTTTCAAAAATAATCAAAAGGCCGAGATTAAGCCCGAATGCATAGTTCACACTCAAGCCCTCCTCAACTCAGCCTCTCCTCAGCCTCACCTAGCCACCAATCACAGAGCCGTCTACACGGCAATGCCGCTCCGTGATTGGTGGTTGGGCGAGGCTGAGGAGAGGCTGAGTTGAGGAAGGCTTGAGTCTGAACTATGCATTCGGGCCTAACTCTAACTCAGGGTCCTTGATAATTATTTTAAGGTGCCCTTTCACTGTTGTGCATTTTTGTCATTGTTATCTATGACAATCGTGTTGATGATGATTCAATCACTTCAGTTCCCGAACTCCAGCTGAGCTGTATTCCCACTCGCCTCGAGTTAGGAACTACTGTGTTTTGGCTAAGGGGCGTCTCAGGGTGTGTAGGAGGCGTATTGGAAGGATCTGTTGGGCATTATATTGCTTACTGTCGACGTCATGACGATCATTGGGAAGAATACAATGACCTTCAAGACAAAAAGTCTCCAATTTCTTCGAGTAAAGTGGTAAATTCTGCGTTGCTTTATTACAGCGTTGGGTAACAATAGTCTGTCGAATCGGACTTACACGATGAAATAATAATGATAATGATGTGCGATATTATCTAAAATGGCGGGCTTACCAAAAAAACGAACACGATCAAAGCCTGAGGCGCGATACAAATATTAAATGAAACGTGCCATTGAATCTGTGTAACACAATATCTAACGTAGACAATAATATGCACACAAAATAGGGAATTGAATCATGTATATTTTTTAATTTAATTTTTCTAAATACGGATAAATTGGCAAAACAAACGAATATTTTATTTGTGTAACTAGAACAGATTTGTATTGACAAAAACGAGCTTAACGTTTCACATATAATTTTGGCGGAAAAAACGGGTCATGACGTCACTACTTGTATGATGCAAATTGCAATCAATCAATCATACACACAAAATAACTCTTCGTTTAAACCTTAACCATTAGAAGCCTCCTTGAAATTCTGAAACCAGATTTATGTTCTGTGTACATAATACTTAATTTTGGACATTAATTAATAAGAATAAAAAGTATTACTCATTCCACATTTTCATAGAATATCAGGCAAGCTTTGGTTTTATTTATTTTTTAACAAATTATTTTTGTTTAAAATTTTCATTTTCTGAGTATCTGACAACTACTAGACTTTGTTTTATAAATAAGTGACAACAGACCAAGTATAAGGTTCAATGTTTCATCTGTTGGTTTCATAGAGACAACGGCAAAATTATTCATAAACATACAAGAAATTTACGTCACAGGCATTTTGAAACTAAAATTGGGGGAAACAGAAAATCAAAAATTTGAACTTTTGTAGAAATTGAATTAATTGCTCTTAAAACATGAAAATCACGTGTTTGGTGTTTATACATGAAAATCTATTTATTACACTTCCAAACATATTGGAGACTCATGTGACCCCTATTAACAGTGATATTTCGGCAAGCTATAAAATAACGTTTCTTTCTTATTCTTATACTGCTATAATAATTTCACCCCTTAGCCAGAACACAGTATTTCCTACAACGTAAGGTGATCTACAGCTCCCGTTGGAATTAAAGCCCGATTTGATACATGTGGACAATCGAACGTCATAGTATTACACACCAACAAGAACTCTATGTTTACTGTTTAACCTTGGAACGATGTATGTTTGGACAGTGATAATATTTTGAGTTAATAGTATCATCCACTAATTTTGTGTTTGATGTTATGTGGAAGCTAAAAATAAGTTTGGTATATAAAAGTGAATTACAGGATCCATATTACGACACTGTGATACATAAAATGTATTACTTAAAACTATGAGTTGAGGAGTTGATGAACTACTTTGTTGATTGTGTAAATCGTAATATTTTGTTTCCGTAAAAAATGTGTTCTATCACATGAACATTGTGTTTCATATAATTATTTTTTCACGTATAATTTGTGTTATGAGTAGAGTACGTCCTCGTCAATGTTGTGAACGCCCAGTATATGTTTTATTGATATTTTGTTGTGATAACTCAATGGGTCTTAATTTAAATCAAGTTAACTAATTGATTACTGCTTTCACAACATTTTCTCTTAAAATATAAATAAATATGCAATAATATATGTATAATATGTATATTATGTGTATTATGTATTATATGTATAATATACATATGTTTAAATGTATATGAATAATGAAGTTATTTCGTGCTGTGGCAGCATTTTCTTTTTTTATTGATTTGTGCAATTAACTTATGTGCCTTAAAAATAAGTTAATCACCAATTGGTTGTGGCTATCAATGCATTTCATGTTGACAGAGCTTTCTTTATTGATAAGTAGGTTATATCGCGTTGTATGATGCCAATTTCTTTTCAAATGATTTTCGTACGTACCGTAATGTGTCACACTTAAAAATAAGTATTATGTCGATTGACTGGGGCTATCAAGTATCAATGCATAACACATTGATAAATAACCTAAATGTATCTTTCGAGAATAAGATTATTGTGCTTTGTATGGTGCCAATTTATTTTCTAATGATTTGTGTACATACCATAATGTGTCACACTTAAATATAAGTATTATGTCGATTGACTGGGGCTATCAAGTATCAATGCATTATGCATAATTGATATATAACTTAAATGTATCTTTGGATTACATAGTTATTTTGTGTTGTGTATGCCATTCTCTTTTCTATTTATTTGTAACAATTCATAGTTCCCACGTGACGTCACAGCGGCCATGATTGCGACACAATTGATGAGGACCAATCCTAGATCTTTGGCAAATACTATTCAAATTCAATAAATAAGCCTAATTTAGAATGTAAAAAGTAAACATAAGTAATACAAAATTTAAAAAACCACACATATCAAGTTTATCTCAAAACCAGCCTGAATTGTAAAGGAATAAGGATTTCTGTGTTCTACCACAAACAGCCTTCAATTATTTCTCCATGGCAACATCAAAGTTTGATCACAAATGTGGCCGCTACGCGCAAAGATGTGACGTATGTGCAACCTGTGATTAACGTCTTACTTAAAAATGATAGTCATACCAATTCATTGTGCATATCAATGCATACATTAATACATTGATGTATTAAACTTATGTTTCTTTGGATTACGTTTTTTGTGATGTGGGTGGCATCTTCTTTTTCACCGATTTGTGTAACATACGTAATGTGCCTTACTTAAAAATAAATTGTCATTATTGGCGTCCATCAATGCATTACATCTTGATATACTATAAACGCATTCTTTGTTCAATAATAATGAGGTTATTATGCTGTATGTAATTTTTGAGTAAACCGATATTTTTGTAAACGCGCTCTATTTTTTTTGTTCTACACATTGGTAACTCCATTTCACTGCAAGCTCCCATAATTGTATTTATGGATGAAATGATAAGAGAAGACGTGACTTCCTAAAATGGCTGACGACCAGGACCCAGATGTGAAACTCCTTCTAGTGGCGCAATATAGGCGGCAACGAGCACGGCTATTAGCCACACTACCACAGTCCACAAGAAGCAAAAACTGGCAATAGTAATGATATGGAAGGATTTTTTTTATGAACATCTCTAGTATTTAAACAGCATAAACTGAAATTTGTGATGAAAAAACGGTACAAAATTATAACCATACTTTTGGTAGAAATATCTGCGTGGGGGGGGGGGGGGGTACCATTAACTATCCCTCCCCTCCCCCGGACCCATCAAACTGAAACGCGTATAACTCAAAAGCTATTAGGGTGCAAAAATCAATACTTAGGTGCAAAAAGGTGCATAATTGGTGCAAAAATATGAACATGTTTTTTTTAGATGAAACACAAGTTTCAAGGATGCCATTAGCTTGTCCCCCCCAAATAGAAATGCGTATAACTCCGAAACTATTAAAGTGCAAAAATCAATATTTGGGTGCAGAAAGGTACAAAAAAGGTGCAACATTATGAACATGAATTAAAGTAAATAGCCCTGTGTGGGGTGGCTACCATTAACTTGTCCCCCCCCCCCCCCCCCCCCCAAATTCAAACGCGTATTACTCCGAAACTATTAGGGTGCAAAAATCAAAACTTGGGTGCAAAAAGGTGCAAAAAAGGTGCAAAATTATGAACATGAATTTAAGTACATAGCCCTGTGTGGGGGGCTACCATTAACTTATCCCCCCCAAATTAAAACGCGAATTACTCCGAAACTATTAGGGTGCAAAAATTAAGACTTGGGTGCAAAAAGGTGCAAAAATAGTGCAAAATTATGAGCACATAATTAAGTTGAATTTCCAAGGTGGGGGGGACAGCCATTAACCTGTCCCCCCCCGCATTGAAATGGATATAACTCCGAAACCAATGAGGTGCAAAAATCAAGACTTGGGTGCAAAAAGGTGCAAAAATGGTGCAAAATTATGAACATGAATTAAAGTACATAGCCCTGTGTGGGGGGGGGGGGGCTACCATTAACTTGTCCCCCCCAAATTAAAACGCGTATTACTCCGAAACTATTAGGGTGCAAAAATCAAGACTTTGGTGCAAAAAGGTGCAAAAATAGTGCAAAATTATGAGCATATAAGTAAGTTGAATTTCCAAGGTGGGGGGGACAGCCATAAACCTGCCCCCCCCCCCCGCATTGAAATGGGTGTAACTCCGAAACCAATGAGGTGCAAAAATCAAGACTTGGGTGCAAAAAGGTGCAAAAATGGTGCAAAATTATGAACATGAATTAAAGTACATAGCCCTGTGTGGGGGGGCTACCATTAACTTGTCCCCCCCCAAATTAAAACGCGTATTACTCCGAAACTATTAGGGTGCAAAAATCAAGACTTGGGTGCAAAAAGGTGCAAAAATAGTGCAAAATTATGAGCATATAATTAAGTTGAATTTCAAAGGTGGGGGGGACAGCCATTAACCTGTCCCCCCCGCATTGAAATGGGTATAACTCCGAAACTAATGAGGTGCAAAAATCAAGACTTGGGTGCAAAAAGGTGCAAAAATGGTGCAAAATTATGAACATGAATTAAAGTACATAGCCCTGTGTGGGGGGGCTACCATTAACTTGTCCCCCCCAAATTAAAACGCGTATTACTCCGAAACTATTAGGGTGCAAAAATCAAGACTTGGGTGCAAAAAGGTGCAAAAATAGTGCAAAATTATGAGCATATAATTAAGTTGAATTTCCAAGGTGGGGGGGACAGCCATTAACCTGTCCCCCCCGCATTGAAATGGGTATAACTCCGAAACCAATGGGGTGCAAAAATCAATACTTGGGTGCAAAAAGGTGCATAATTGGTGCAAAAATATGAGCTTAGATTGAGGATGAAATGTCGAGGTGGGGGGGACAAGTTAATGTACCTGAAATAGGCCGATAGTTTTTAACATTTGCCCGGCTACCGTCTTTCAACACAGGTGTGACATAGGCTAACTTCCATCTGTCAGGGTAAACACCGTCTGACAAGCAACGGTTATATAGAATGGTCAACGGCCTAGAAAGAGGCTTGGCACAGCGTTTGATGAAAGCTACTGGTAGTTGGTCAGAACCAGATGATTTACCATTTACCAATTGTTTCAGCCTGAGCAAAACCTCTTGCTCCGTGATTAACAAAGGTGGCAACAATTCATTAGACACATGAGACAATTCAGGTAGCACTGGAGGAACAGGGGAAGAAGTAAAAACTGATTCAAAGAACGAGGAAAACAAACTGCAAGCTGACGTAGTCTTGTCGGATTTTACATCATCAAGGAACACTTCATTCGGTACACGATTAGTGCGCAACTTACCGGAAATGAAGCGCCAAATACCTTTAGGTTTGTCTCTTACCTCCACGTCTATTTGCGCCGTGTACGCACTCCATCTTTCTCTTTGTATTTTTTTTAAACAAGGAACGCTTTACAAAAGCTTTATAAAAGCATAGGCCTACATATCGTAAAATAAATGCACCCTTGCTTTTGAAATTGGAGACGAAAGAGCCCTGTTATGCTTACGGACTGTTTAACAACTACTTGAAAATCACGGCCTTAAAGGCCCATCCACAATGAAAATTAACAAGTAACAGTAACAGTAACAGAAACAGTAACAGTAACAGTAACAGTAACAGTAACAGTAAAAGTAACAGTAACAGTAACAGTAACAGTTGCAGTAACAGTAGCAATAAAATTTTAACCTATCCTATTGGCTGATGAGCAACAATGGGCTCTCATCAGCCAATATGATTTTTTGAAACCTTACTGTTAATTTTAATTGTGGATGGGCGTTAATGTGTCCAATAATACTTGTGACCTACGCTACATATTGATCAAACTTACTTATAAAATAATAGATTGGTATTCAAACGTAGGAGTGGTTTGAGGAAAAGAGGCGGAGGAATGAAAACAAGAAACCAACATTTCATGTATTCCCTTCAGACGATGTAATAAATAACTTCCATTCAAACAACACAATAATTGGGTAAAATGGCGGACGACAAGAGCCATCAAAATCTTAGAAATGCACTCGGCAAATAACACACGTACAAGTAAACACAACATTTCTTTAAACATAACATAATCTACATTACATATATTCACAATTATGTTTTATGTGTTATCAAAAATATATATCATATCTTTGTGTGATTTTACACTTATTTTATGAAATTGTTAGATAAGAACCAGCACCATTATCAAACAAGATATTTACAAATCTGTACATATAATAAAAACACCAAGCACCAAAACGCAGTATCGATATTCACCATTGTTATATTATAGTAACAATTATGGCGGACGAATTACAACATTATTATTATTAATATTACTCAATGGTGAAGGATAAAATACATCACAAAATGTTATATTGGAATGCATAGGCCTGATTGAAAAGGAAGCCCGTCGTAAAAAAACGTAACACATTAGGATCGTAGATGAAGATGAGAGTTCACATTGTTCATTGTAAAGATACCCTGCACAGTGTTGTAGTAACACAACGTGGAACAATAACCCAACAGACGGACACAATGGCTTCATTAAGGTCGTGGAGCGCCATTTTTTAGGCATTCATCGTAAGTACCGAACACTGACTCGACTCTTCCCGAGCTTTGGGAAGACATTGGCTATCTGTGACGTCATCAAGGCTCCAATAACTGCATTCAGTGTGTACTGGTGCCTCTGTTGTATTGTTGTGTATTGTTGTTCAAGTTGTTCAACGATTGGAAAACGCTATAAGATAAAGCCGTTTTTTGGAATGTTTAACTAATACAAAAGTGTTTAAAAATTCAAATTCAAAATAAAGGAGGCATTATATAGAAAAACTTGAAATTAACTTACTGGATTTAGTATAAATAAAGAAGACAAATCAACATTCAAGACAATTTTGACCATTTCTACAATATTGAAGTAGTATATCTAGTCGCGCTTGTTTCATAAATTCAGATGTCTCTTTTTTGTAAAGGCTGGTCCACACAGATTTTTAAGACATAATGCATAAGGTTTTAAGACGTTGTTTTAAAAACAACAATGAAAACAACGTCTTAAAACTAAAACTTTGTGTGAACGCCAGTACGTGTTTCCTATGATCCAACTTTACGACTACGCGTTAAACCTTAAATCGTATGTCTTAAAAATCTGTGTGGACCAGCCCTTAGACAAACAAAAACATAAAATTTGTATACGGTTTTACAGCTGACAGTTGAACGATGGGCCAAACTGACTAGATGAAGTTGGTGAGTCAAACAAAACATCGACCAATGGGTGTGAAGACGGAGAAAAAGATTAAGTGATGTGAAGTGACCCAAGCTACCGAGTCTATGCTGGCTTGAACTAGACTCAGGCGACTCTAGAGAAGTGAAGCGATGAAGGAAATAATCACAGGGGCAGTGACGTAACCAGGAATATTTAGGTGGAAGAGGAAGGGAGGTTTAACAGCAGTAATAAAGGAAAGTGAGTAGAGCTATTAGGCCGTAGGTCTGGGGCCTAGAACCAGCCCCCGGAGTCCTATTTGCTGAAGGCAAAACATTTTTTTCAAAACTGTAGTTATTTCTTGATTTTTTGACAAAAGAAGAAAACTGGAGAGGATACCGTTTCTTTCCAACGTTATTACAGTAGAGCTCAGTTCACCTAATAAACTACTGCATGGGAGCTTTTTATATAAAAAAAAAAACAAAAAAAAACTGTTAGCTTTAATGACGCAGTTTTGGGGTGGATGATAAACCCCCCTCACTACTCCCCCTAGTTACCCCACTGTGAGAGGATTGTTGGTCTCAAGGATGACGTCACAGAACAGAATCGATTGTATGAACTAGAGACAGACGAATAATGTATATAATTCTCTTGCATTCAACGGTCAGCTCAACAGAAGACTCGAACGTAAATCAACCTAAAGTCGACCAATAGTTGGTAGTTGTGTTTTAATGAAACTATACGCGTAAAAAGGGCTAGTTTTTTTAAAAACTTCCCTCTTTATAATCCCAGAGGAGCATAGAAGACAGCGGACTAATTGGGCTTTGTTCCCGTGTACGAAACGTATTTTATGATCCCGCTTTCCCCTATTAGTTATTCAAGTCAGGCTAATAGGAAGAACTCTCGTTGTATCTGAATCCCTGGAATAGGTAAAGCGTATCAAAGGAACACTGATGGATTCTATTCCACCTGGACGTCAGTAAGTAATCTATTGGATATTGGAACACATTGTGCATTATGATGGATGACGGATCGGTCAGTGTAGCACGATATAGCATAAACGCGCTGCCTTCTCTATGCGCATGCAGACCATTGAGCACTCGGACCAGTCTATTTACTATTTTGGGGGGGTTGCTTGGAACTAGGGGCTTGCTAGAATGTTTCATTCCTCGTGTCAACCCACCCTAACCGCACACGACTAAACAGTTAATTTGCTAAGTTAAGGCACCTGCACCGGCCTTGCACTGTGTCGTTCCATCCACGCCCGGACTACTTGGGGGGGGGGGGGGGGGGGGGGTTGCTTGGAACTAGGGGCTTGCTAGAATGTTTCATTCCTCGTGTCAACCCACCCTAACCGCACACGACTAAACAGTTAATTTGCTAAGTTAAGGCACCTGCACCGGCCTTGCACTGTGTCGTTCCATCCACGCCCGGACTACTTGGGGGGGGGGGGGGGGGGGGGGTTGCTTGGAACTAGGGGCTTGCTAGAATGTTTCATTCCTCGTGTCAACCCACCCTAACCGCACACGACTAAACAGTTAATTTGCTAAGTTAAGGCACCTGCACCGGCCTTGCACTGTGTCGTTCCATCCACGCCCGGACTACTTGGGGGGGGGGGGGGGGGTTGCTTGGAACTAGGGGCTTGCTAGAATGTTTCATTCCTCGTGTCAACTCACCCTAACCGCACACGACTAAACAGTTAATTTGCTAAGTTAAGGGTGCTGAGTTGAAGGAGGCCTTGCACTGTGTCGTTCCATCCACGCCCGGACTACTTGGGGGGGGGGGGGGGGGGTTGCTTGGAACTAGGGGCTTGCTAGAATGTTTCATTCCTCGTGTCAACCCACCCTAACCACACACGACTAAACAGTTAATTTGCTAAGTTAAGGGTGCTGAGTTGAAGGAGGCCTTGCACTGTGTCGTTCCATCCACGCCCGGACTACTTGGGGGGGGGGGGGGGGGTTGCTTGGAACTAGGGGCTTGCTAGAATGTTTCATTCCTCGTGTCAACCCACCCTAACCGCACACGACTAAACAGTTAATTTGCTAAGTTAAGGCACCTGCACCGGCCTTGCACTGTGTCGTTCCATCCACGCCCGGACTACTTGGGGGGGGGGGGGGGGGGTTGCTTGGAACTAGGGGCTTGCTTGAATGTTTCATTCCTCGTGTCAACCCACCCTAACCGCACACGACTAAACAGTTAATTTGCTAAGTTAAGGCACCTGCACCGGCCTTGCACTGTGTCGTTCCATCCACGCCCGGACTACTTGGGGGGGGGGGGGGGGGGTTGCTTGGAACTAGGGGCTTGCTAGAATGTTTCATTCCTCGTGTCAACCCACCCTAACCGCACACGACTAAACAGTTAATTTGCTAAGTTAAGGCACCTGCACCGGCCTTGCACTGTGTCGTTCCATCCACGCCCGGACTACTTGGGGGGGGGGGGGGTTGCTTGGAACTAGGGGCTTGCTAGAATGTTTCATTCCTCGTGTCAACCCACCCTAACCGCACACGACTAAACAGTTAATTTGCTAAGTTAAGGGTGCTGAGTTGAAGGAGGCCTTGCACTGTGTCGTTCCATCCACGCCCGGACTACTTGGGGGGGGGGGGGGGGGGGGTTGCTTGGAACTAGGGGCTTGCTAGAATGTTTCATTCCTCGTGTCAACACACCCCAATCGCACACGACTAAACAGCAAATATGATGTTGTTGTACATTTAAATTATTTAGTTACGCTACGCAAATCTAAAACAGGTTCTTTCTATAGATAGATGTACGCGTTACACGCGGGACCCTTCATTCGGGAGGTCGCTGTTCGATACCGGCTACCGGCAATCCTAACTGAAGAGGATTTTCAAGGTTTTCCCAGACAAAATGCGAATTCTGGGATTGAGTCCAGTGTAATAGCAATTCTGTAATAGACATTCCATCCCTTTAATTCTCCTAGACACTGGCATCACCTAACGAGTGACCATTTGTCTTTGATAATGTCTTCTACAAAACAATGTTTAATTATTTACAGTTATAAATGTATGTACTATGCACATGTAATTAATACAATTTAAGCAAGTGCACACACACAGATTTAGAACTGCACAATGTACTTTTGGAAATGCACAACAAGTGCGGACCTGCCCTGCAACATCCACCAACCAGCTGTAAAACATGTTCGAACAATGGTATAAGACTACGAGGTCTGGCTATATCACACTCAGCGATAACTAATGACAACTTAACTCACCTAATCGATAATGCAAACTGTCAGGGAAATAAAAACAGAAATTTGCGTTGTAATTGTGGATATAGGACCGTCAAGTAAATTGGTCGAAATGTATTGCCTGTAGATCCCTAATGAAGCCGAGAGGAATATTGTATGAGACAGTGACGTGCGGCATCTCCACTCAATCACGAGTTACTACGGGCGAACCTTCTTGTCATCCCCGCTGATTAGTCCTGGGTCAGACGAGCGGGGTCGATCCCAGGAGTTGTTGCGAGTGCAGATCCATCATCCGGCAGTCACATTTATCCTCCTGTATCAAACACACAGCAGGGGATGAATCAAGTGAATGACAGCGGCTATCTCGAACAATATGGAGAACAGGCGGTAGTATATTATGCGCATATTATACTATTCGTTTCAGAGCTTTAGCTCGGGGGATGTTTTTTTTTCTTCAGAAATCCACTCGGTCTAGACGAGTGTGTTTGGTCTGATACGTGGAGTAAAATATAATAGAGGTTTTGAGATACATTGTGGTAATATTCTTAAGTTATTCACGAAACTGAAAATACAACATTCTGCCAAAAACTACATTATGTATATTCAGTTGACATTCTATAATCTGCTATGTTTGTATTGGACGTTCTGGGTTAATTTTTCCGATAGACAAATTTACCTTCAACAATGATTAAGTGAGCGAAGCGAGCATCTCCATTAGACTTTTATGGCATCGTTCTGTTTGTTTGTTTGTTTATTTGTTTGTTTGTTTTCATATCTCGCAATAGCGGTCGAACGAAAGGTCCGATCAAGTTGAAATTTGGACCATCTACAAACCTTGGTGTGGATTGGAGGTGTATAGTTTTGTGGTAAAATCGTTCGTTTGGTTATAAAATTACACCATGTTAACTGAAAAATATTTTTCTAAAACAAAATGACGGCTAAATGTAAGATAGCCAAATTTTTATAAAGTTTTTCTGGTCACAAGTATGCTCATTTTGTGGCGATCTGATAAGTATTGGCAAAGTTACACAAAAGTTACTCAAAAATATTTTTCTGAAACATAGTAACGGCAAAATGTGAGGTAGCTATACATAACAGTAAATTTTTGTCCGGTCACTAATATACCAATTTAAACGCGATATGATACGTACGTAAGGAATTTATTGGAGCGTATTCGAGAGAAAAGACTGAAATGGTTCGGACATGTCAAGAGGATGGAAAGAGAAAGATTGCCGAGGAGAATGCTAGAACTGGAGATTCCAGGTAGAAGAACGAGAGGAAGACCGCGACAAAGATGGCACGACAAAATGAGGAAGGATGTGGAAATACGAGGTGGGGACTGACTGGAATGTAGTTGAGGGGGAAAAGTTGTAACATGATAAAAGAAGATGGAGAGGCTAATCTTCAATGCCGACCCAACGCAGAGTTGGACGTGGCAACAGATAATGATGATGAATTGATGATGATGATGATACGTACTACGCACATTGCACAAGCTATGGAAATTAGAAAAAAACACTAATGCACATTATTGTATTGTTGATAATTGTTGTTTTCATACTTTTATCTTTATCTCTTACAATGAACAATAACGACAGCTCTGAGAACTTTTTACCATCAAGTTCGTGGACGTGGACGCGCTCGCTTATCAACGCGTCACACATAGCGTTTTCCTAGTTAATGAAAGGGGAAAAAGGAGCTCTATACACTTGAAATTGCCATCGATGTTTTCACACCCAAGAAAGCTTGAGACGTAACTGAGGTAAGGTCTAAACACACTCAACTTACATGAGTGAGAAGTGATGTCCGAAGTTAGAGTCTCCAATCTTTGAGCTGTACGCCTCGAGTGTATCGCTTGTCTCGCTGTTGGTTTAATCATTCGTCTGTAAAAATAAACATCAGCTTTAGTAAACCATATCATATTATGTACCACGGCCGCAGTCTTGACAACCATGGCTTTGGTTAACGTCACGTCCATTAACCTACTTAGATATTCACAGATTGGCTGGACCAAGAAAGTTCACTCGGGATTGTATTCTTGTTCTCTGCAGTTATTGTATGATTAAACAATATCACGTTTTAGATCTACCCTTTATCTACATTATATGCAACTTTCGATAAACAGATAAATTTAATAGTTTAGGAATTAGAGCCTATTGAGGAGACCACGGTTGAATGAAATGATGCGGGAATCCATTAAAAAATCAACTTGAAGGTATTAATTTATTTGAATAAATTTCTTAACGGGTTTAAATAATATTTCGTGCAATTATTAGCAACATATCGAGAATAAATGTACTGAAATTCTAAGGTTGTACTTTACACCGCCATCTTGTAAAAAAATTATGTATTTATTTTAAAGGTATCGTTTTTTTTTTGTAAGATTAATATGACGTGTAGGCCTAAATGATTTATTTGATTTATTTTATTTGAACATTCTAGCAAGTCCCTAGTTCCAAGCAAAAAAATCGCTCATCTGGCAACGCGGAGCGTTTTCCTACTTACCATACGGTCTATGTATTCACTTCCATTATAATATGTGTATATATATTCTTGTTTTTGTAGGCATGTGATAAGCAAATAACGGAACCGATTTTATTAGAATGAGCAATCTAAGGTGATAACTAATGAGTAACGAGATATTTTAACGCTTTGACGAGCTGTAGACGAGTCTGCGTTGATTGATCGTTCTTGATTGGTTGATTGATTGATTGATTGATTGATTGATGGTTGGTTGTTTGATTTGTGAAGTATCTCATGGTAAAGGTAAAGCGCGTCGTTTCCATACAAATGTTGGCTGTTAATTATTACAAACAGATTGGCAGAAAGCAATCACCAAGTCCTCAAAACATTATAATATAGTTTGAGACGTTTTTTTTTTAAAGTGAAAACTATAAATAGGACTATTTGTGGGTACAAGGTGTTTATAGATCATTTATGGAACTACTGTACGTTATGTGACTATAATTACTTTCATTTTTGGTAACTAATGCTTAAAAAGGACTGTTCGCGCCGTTTATTCGTCGCTGTGGTTTTGTATTTTCTCGGTGTTGGCATACTTGTCTAGTTATTTTCATATGTTTCGATTTTCGGCCAATCACATCTCTTACAGTTTTCCTGTTCAGCACGTTGCGTTATCTAATCTAGTCAGTTGTGTTCCAGTCTCCGACCTCGTCGGTCACGTTCAGTTTCCCGCTCTCTAGTTTTTCTCTCTCGTGCATCCAAGATTGCTTCCTCGCTGCTGCATGTCCTGGGTTCGATCGCCTTCCAGGCATTTTCATCTTTCCTTCTTTTCTCTTCTAAACTCGAGTTTCTTTATTCTATCTCTTTCTCACGACAGCCACTTTCCGCCCGTCGCTGTCATCTACGTTTCGTCACCTTTCGAACATCATTGGGGTAAGTTTTCAATCAAATATATACAGTCCACTAAAAAACTCCTCGGAGTGAGCACCCCGGCTCAAACATATGGTCCTTGCGGAGCCGAATTGTCCGGTAATTTTCTGCATTTTTCTCCAAGATTTTCTCAATCAAGGTCAGTCCTTAGTTGGTCGCACAATACACACGTCATTGGGTGTTGTGTGTTTCCGCTCTCGTATTCTATTGATTGTGCTATTCAGTGTGTGTCTCTTACGTACGTCGTACATCCCTTGTATTTCTAACATTGTCTTTTGCATTTTCGATCATAATGGTCGATATTACGGCAGAACTAAACAAGTTAGTTGCTCGTCGCGAGTTTATATTCGCGTCCGCCCAACGAACGTACACTGCGTTCGAAAAAATAAAACCTGAACAAGTTGAGTCACATAGGCCTCGGTTCGATGAATTATCTGTTCTGAAATCGGATTTTCAAGAAATTCAAATGTCCATTGCCGATCTCAACACTCAAGTAGTTCTTCCTGCCAAGCCGATCGAAATAGACAAAGTTCAGGAGAGTTTTGAAACGTTGTTTTATGCTGCCAAATCTCGGTTTCTCACGGCTGATAAATTAAATCAGCGTCCTGCTGTGACTCAACCTGGGTCTCTACCCGCTTCAGTCAAACCATCCATTGCATTGCCTGTCATAGATCTTCCCAAGTTCAAAGGTGACATTTGTAAATGGCCCGAGTTCTATGCTCTATTCAAGTCTCTTATTGATGATAATAAGTCATTAAGTAATGTTCAAAAATTACACTATTTAAAAACTTCGTTGTCTGAAATACCGTTGGCACTCATCTCAGAGTTTCAAATAATTGAGGAAAATTATCCCCTCGCTTTGCAAACGCTCGTCTCTCGTTATCAAAACCAGCGATTACTAGATTTTAGATTTTGTTCCTCTGAAAACGTCATCTTATGACGGTCTTCAAGCATTTCTCAAAGTACATCGCAATTCTGTCGACTCTTTGAAAGCCCTGAATATTCCTGACCTGGGCGATTTCCTTCTACTGTGTTTGGCATTAGCTAACCTCGATACGTCATCTCGCAAGGCTTTTGAAACCAAACAATCGTCTAATTCGACTACCGAATATAAATCGCTTATTGATTTTGTCGAAGACCAATCTAAAGTAATGGAGTTATGTGCTGTCGGTAAAACCTCAGTCACTTCTGTCAAAAGTTCTCCCCCTGTAAAGAAGGTCAATACGCTGATGGTGTCATCTGATGTTTCGAACTTGAGCTCAAAACAATCTCACAATGACTCATCTCGCAATCACGCTCATACTTACGTGTCCACCTGTCCGTTATGTAAGGCCTCGCATTCATTCTATCAATGTAATGCTTTCCGTGGTTTAACCGTAGACCAACGTTACGACACTCTGCGACAATTAAAACGCTGTTTTTATTGTATGGGTGCACATCTACGAACCCAATGCAGTTCGACAAAGTCTTGTTCCGTGTGTCATAGTACCAGACATCACTCTATGTTGCATGTAGACTCCACTCAGTCTTCTGCGGACGATACTCCTGTCTCCGATCAAGGCCATCAGGTGCCACAGACTCTGTCGTGTCAAGTCCGGGGTTCGAACCCCACTCATCAAACCGTCATATTGGGCACCGTTCGCGCACTCATAAGTGATGCCCACGGGATATTGCACCCATTTCGTGCGGTTATTGACTCCGGGTCGCAAATCTCTGCCATCACTAATTCGTTAGTGCAACGTTTAGGTTCAAAGGTCAAACCAGCCACCGCCCAACTGTCAGGTGTTGGTCAAATTCATGCTCGTGTGCATGGTATCGTTCAATGCAGTATAGCTTCTCGACGTTCTAAGCAACCCGCTTTGCACGTCAACGCGCACGTTCTCTCAACTATCGCCGGCAATTTGCCTACTTCCTCCGTGTCCACTGAGGTCATAAAGCGCTATCATGACCTCGACCTCGCTGACGATCACTTCAATGTTCCCGGACCCATTGATTTTCTCATTGGTGCCGATCTCTACTCTGACATTCTCTGTAAAACAGGGAACACAATCGTGGACAGCAAACCTGCCGCACTCAACACAGTTTTCGGTTGGGTGATTTTGGGTCCAGTCAACTCTTCTGAACCTGCACCTGAGTCATCCTACTCTTTTCTCGCCGTGGCCAATACTCCTTTGGAACATACTCTTCATCTCTTCTGGGAAACAGAAGAAGTTAGTCGACCCCCCTCTCTAGACCCATTGGATTCGCTCGCTGAAGAGCATTTCATTAAAACCCACTCTCGCGACCCATACGGTTGCTACTCGGTCGCTCTACCTTTTAAGCCTGACTGTATCATGCCAGGCTATAATCGTGTGTTTGGTCACGTGGTACGCTTTTCCCGCATTTTGCTTGCTCGCCGAAGTCAGCTTGCTCCCCCCACTGGTCCCCTGCTTCCGTTTGAACTTGACGACGCGATGCGTTTGTTAGTACGCATCACTCAACGGCATTATTTCGCCAATGAGTTCAAGCGATTGGCGAAACACTCGCCCGTGTCTCACCGCATCGCACCCCTCAAACCCTTCATTGACTCCCGTGGGTTTCTCAGGGTGGGCGGCAGACTTCACTACTCTTCACTTCCCGAAGACGCACGTCATCCGCTCTTGCTTCCCAAAGAAGCTCATCTGTCCGCACTCTTGTGTGATGCTTTTCATCTCACGTCATTGCACTCTGGCCCTCGCACTGTGCAAGCTCTCATTCAGCAGATGTATTGGATCGTTGCTTTACGCGGTTTATTGCGGCAACGCATCCGACGTTGCTTAACCTGTTTCAAATTCCGCGCCAAGCCTGTTCAGCCAATCATGGCTGAGCTGCCTGAACCCCGCGCTAAGCCTTCACGCGCTTTCCTCAACGTAGGCACTGACTACGCTGGCCCTTTCTCCGTGAAGATGAGTCCGTGCCGTAACGGAAAACAGAAGAAGTTAGTCGACCCCCCTCTCTAGACCCATTGGATTCGCTCGCTGAAGAGCATTTCATTAAAACCCACTCTCGCGACCCATACGGTTGCTACTCGGTCGCTCTACCTTTTAAGCCTGACTGTATCATGCCAGGCTATAATCGTGACGTCGCGCTCAAGAACTTTGTCAGTTTGGAGCGTCGTCTTAAGCGTGATCCTCCACTTCATGACACCTATCACGAGTTCATGAGTGAATACGCTCGTTCACTGCATATGCAGCCTGCTCCTCAACCTTCAAAGTACATTATCCCGCACCATTGTGTACACAAGGTCACAAGCTCTACCACTAAATTGCGAGTGGTATTCAACGCCTCCTCCCCTGATAAACGTGGAGTTGCTCTCAACCACGTCTTGCTCAGTGGTCCCAAACTTCAGAGTGACCTTCACCGGGTCCTCACCACCTTTCGTGTCTATCCCGTAGCCCTGTGCGCGGACGTGAGACAGATGTACCGTCAAATCCTTGTACACCAGGACGACCGTGCCTATCAGCACATATTTTGGCACCCTGAGCCTTCCTCCCCTGTTATTGAGTACGAGCTCAACACAGTGACTTACGGTCTCACGCCCTCTGCTTTCCAGGCCCAAAGAGTGTTGCAGCAACTTGTCAAGGACGAGGGCGCGCAGTTTCCTCTCGCTTCACGCGCCCTCACCTCAAACATCTACATCGATGACATAGTATCCGGTGCCAGTGACCTTGACGAAGCTCTCGCGCTTCGCGCTGAGTTGCAATCAATCACTCAGTTCGCCGGGGTCGAACTTCGCAAATGGGCTAGCAACTCTCCCGACGCTCTTTGTGCTCTTCCCCAGGACCACCTGGAGACTCCCCTGGTATTCTCTAACGATGAGCAGACTCTGAAAATTCTCGTATTGTTGTGGGACCCTCGCTCTGATTGCTTCAGTTTTCACACTCTACCTTTCGAAGGTTGTGTCACCAAACGTTCCATACTCTCCTACATTGCGCGCATATTCGACCCTCTCGGGTTTCTCACCCCTTTCCTCTCCTGGATGAAAGTGTTCATGCAGAATCTCTGGCTCTTGCGCGTGGAGTGGGACGAATCACTTCCGGAGTCGCTTTCTCAGACTTGGATCACTGCCATCGAAAGCGTGTCCAAGTTGAGTGATGTTAGTGTTCCGCGCCTCCTTGTTTTGAGTGACGCCACCTACCGGCTTGTGGGGTTTTGTGACGCCTCCGAGAAGGCCTATGCTGCTACTCTCTATTTGCACGTTGAGACGTGCTCGCAATCTCATGTCAGACTGTTGAGAGGCAGGAGCAAGGTCGCGCCCGTCAAGCTTCTCACTGTCCCTAAACTGGAGCTCAGTGGCGCATTGTTATTGTCTCGTGTGTTGAAAGATGCCCTGCCCGCTCTCGAGTCCTTGCACATAGAAACAGTGTTCCTCTATACCGATTCCACTATCGTACTTGCCTGGCTCTCTACCCCCCCACATCAGCTTAAGACTTTCGTTGCCAATCGAGTGGTTGAAATTCTCGAGACCACTTCTCCTCTGAACTGGTCTCACGTTCGTTCCGAAGAGAACCCTGCCGACTGTGCCTCTCGGGGACTTCTCCCCCAGGACTTGTTGAATCATCCCATATGGTTCTCTGGTCCCCCGTTCATGCGTTCGCCCCCCTTTACGTGGCCTCGCTTGGTCCCCTCGCGTGAACCTAGCCACGAGGTGCCTGAGCTGGAAGCGCCTCCCACAGTTCTGATCAGTCTTGATCCCGTTGTCGACCCTCTGCTAGTTAAGCTGCAAAGCTTCTCCTCGCTCGTCAAAGCCAAGCGCGTGTTTGGTCACGTGGTACGCTTTTCCCGCATTTTGCTTGCTCGCCGAAGTCAGCTTGCTCCCCCCACTGGTCCCCTGCTTCCGTTTGAACTTGACGACGCGATGCGTTTGTTAGTACGCATCACTCAACGGCATTATTTCGCCAATGAGTTCAAGCAATTGGAGAAACACTCGCCCATCTCTCACCGCATCGCCCTCCTCAAACCCTTCATTGACTCCCGTGGGTTTCTCAGGGTGGGCGGCAGACTTCACTACTCTTCACTTCCCGAAGACGCACGTCATCCGCTCTTGCTTCCCAAAGAAGCTCATCTGTCCGCACTCTTGTGTGATGCTTTTCATCTCACGTCATTGCACTCTGGCCCTCGCACTGTGCAAGCTCTCATTCAGCAGATGTATTGGATCGTTGCTTTACGCGGTTTATTGCGGCAACGCATCCGACGTTGCTTAACCTGTTTCAAATTCCGCGCCAAGCCTGTTCAGCCAATCATGGCTGAGCTGCCTGAACCCCGCGCTAAGCCTTCACGCGCTTTCCTCAACGTAGGCACTGACTACGCTGGCCCTTTCTCCGTGAAGATGAGTCCGTGCCGTAACGCCCCCATCGTCAAGGGTTATTTGTGCCTGTTCATCTGCATGGCCACTAAGGCTGTTCACCTAGAGTTGGTTTCGGACTTATCCACTGAAGCCTTCTTGGCCTGTCTTGATCGGTTTCTCGCTCGTCGTGGCCTCCCCGCTCATATTTATTCCGACTGTGGTCGTAATTACGTAGGTGCTGCCCGTACGCTCCGCGAGATACACGATTCTCTCACCTTAGCTGAAACTTCTATCTCTGACAAGCTCGCTCTACGTAATGTTCAGTGGCATTTCAACCCCCCTTACGCCCCTAATTTCGGTGGCCTATGGGAAGCTGGAGTGAAGTCCGCCAAACTGCTTCTGCATAGATTAATTAAGGATTCCTCCCTTAATTTCGAGGAGTATTCTACCCTGTTTGCACGTATTGAAGCCGTGTTGAACAGTCGACCTCTTTGTGCCACTTCGTTCGACCCCCTGGAAGGCCCTGATTACCTTTCCCCCGCCCACTTGTTGATTGGCACCTCACTTCTCGCACTTCCTGAAACAGCTGTCGCCGAGTCTACTTCTCACCTTTCTCGTTGGCATCAAGTCCGTCAGCTGCATCAATCCTTCTGGACGCGTTGGTCCAGAGAGTACCTGCATACGCAAATGCAGCGTGGGAAGTGGGTGCGCGCGTGTCCCAATCTCAAGGTCGGTGACGTCGTCTTCGTGTTAGAACCCGCCACTACCCCGTTATCTTGGCCCATTGGCAGGGTGGTTCAGGTGTGCCCTGGTAACGACAACGTCGTCCGAGTCGCGTCCGTTCGCACGTCTAAAGGAGTGTTAACCCGACCGGTGAACAAGTTAGTTACCCTCCCCTCTCCTTAGTCGTTCGTTTCGGAGTGTTGTTAGATTTAGGTTTTGTAGTTCTTAGTTTGTTATTTCTCATTATCCTATCTAAAATTGGTCTATTTTAGGTTGGCGGTATGTTCGCGCCGTTTATTCGTCGCTGTGGTTTTGTATTTTCTCGGTGTTGGTATACTTGTCTAGTTATTTTCATATGTTTCGATTTTCGGCCAATCACATCTCTTACAGTTTTCCTGTTCAGCACGTTGCGTTATCTAATCTAGTCAGTTGTGTTCCAGTCTCCGACCTCGTCGGTCACGTTCAGTTTCCCGCTCTCTAGTTTTTCTCTCTCGTGCATCCAAGATTGCTTCCTCGCTGCTGCATGTCCTGGGTTCGATCGCCTTCCAGGCATTTTCATCTTTCCTTCTTTTCTCTTCTAAACTCGAGTTTCTTTATTCTATCTCTTTCTCACGACAGCCACTTTCCGCCCGTCGCTGTCATCTACGTTTCGTCACCTTTCGAACATCATTGGGGTAAGTTTTCAATCAAATATATACAGTCCACTAAAAAACTCCTCGGAGTGAGCACCCCGGCTCAAACAAGGACAATTATATAAGTACTTTTATTAAACACAGCAAATTGAAGCTAATTCTTCACTCAAATTGATGTTTTGTTTTATTGTACAGATTTAATTTGGCACACATTTGAACTCAGTTGATAAGTTAGTTTCAAGTAGAAAAAAAAGTAACAAGTAAAAATGAGTTTTAATGTAAAAGAAAATATACGTACATAAGTCTAGTAAATTTAAATAGGCACCGGCTCCGCCACGGCGTCGCGACGCTAGACGGCGCTCTCCTTGTGACGCAGCGCCGTGGACGGCGTCTGAGTCTCCGCGTTCTGTTTGAGGGGTCGCGGCAGAGACCGGTACATCATCTGCCTCGAGGGGGACGACGGCGCCACTTGCTGCATCTGCTGCAAGTACACTTGGGGGTTGAAGCCGGAAGGCGATGTAGAGGGCGCTGGCTCCGTCTCGGCTTCGCGCCACATCACGTGGTGCCACCTCACGGGCACGCCACTCTGAACACGACACAACAACTTCGTTTATATTATTTAGGCAGCACATAGCGAGCAGACACACATTCATAATGTATACCACATGGTGTGGTTGTCCGACATCTATTTAAGAGACCCTGTATTGGAATTATGAATACCCGAAATCCAGTGGGCGTGACTAATGAGGTTAGTAAACTATGAGCAATGAAACTGGAAATTTATGAAAAAGCACCTGAAATCTGTTGATTTTCTTTTAAAATCGGTGAATGAAATCGGAAATAGATATAAGTGGAGAGCGTTACATTAGTCAGAGTGAGGTAACTATAGTAATGATGAGTTGGTGAAAGATGGCATGGCACGTAGCTTGCTTCTAATGAAAATGTCCAAACATTCTGCAAAATGTTTGACAAAGTCATGCAGTTCCTCCCGCCAACCCAGCCTCATGTTAACTAGAATAGGTAATTATTATGTTTTTTTGCTGGTCGGGACGGCAACTAGATGATATATTGCCGATGAAAAACCATGCCGTATGAAACGTATCAAATACTGTAACTAATACGGTTTTCATTTTGATTACCAATGAATTAATCAATAACAATTAGTTAGAAACAGAAATAAAAATCTTAAATATTCACATATTCCACATCTAGCGTAATGTATATAGGCCCATTTAATGCTGCCTAATTTTCTTCAAGGAAGTAGCTAAATCATTTCTAATCTCGCATGGTTTAATGTCCAAACTACTATCTTCACCCCTTAATTAATGGAACATCAATATCCTCAACCTGATCAATATGCTTTGAGTGCGGAAGTAATGAAACCCCCTGTTTCAATATCCGAGGGGGGTATACGTGTTTGTGTTGGTTGAAGCAACACTGTGCGAGATTTATCTCGCTGCAACGTCTCGGAATCATGAGGAAAGTCCGACTTACCGACGCCTGACTCCTCGGGGAGCAGTGGCTGCTGTTGTCGTAAACCGCCGCTCTGTACGAGGGCGCCACGGGTCCCGGAGGGCGTGTCTCGTGCTGCTCGAACTCTGCAAGATAAACATGTTGTAAGGAGTATGCAACCACCGGGGGAGTCGGACGTGCGTTTTTACGATCGTATCCATATTGAATTTTTCGTCATCGGTCTTAACGGTACCTGTGGTGCAACTAGGGGGATCTAGACGATAGTTGGTGATCGTCGATGGAACTGAGTGTTATGATGTTCAATTCACATAAGAATGGGGTAGTATACTTTCTAGACAGAACACGGTGTTGAAGTTTCCAACTACAACGTTGCAAACATAAAAATGCTAACTTACTGTTATGCCGGGGATCACTGGACGGCTCCTGCCGACATCCTTAAAAATGGTTAACGCCAAACTAAACAATCGGTACATTTTATCATGTAAGTTAGGTTATTAAAATCCGAGCTCATTAAAGTTCATTAACACCAAGTTAGTGGAATATTAATTTTGACGAGGCCAATAAGAAATCTAAGGGGCGCTGACTGTCTCTCTCCTATCAACATTGATTAAACTTTCCTTAATTTCACGTAATCACTTATCAGGGAAGGATACCTCTACGTCAAGAACCACACAAAATTTTAATTTATAATTATATCACAAGGATGGGCTTTGAAATCGAAAATCTGAGTCAAGAGCGCACTGTGGTTTAGTAAGCTCTACATACTGAATGCTCTAAGTTGTGTCTTACATTGATATCAATATGTATTTTTATATATAATTAATTTTATTACTAATTATCGAATAAATAATCAAAATAATTACCGGTACGTTAATGGTTATATTTCATTCAGTCTGTAGGGCTTACCAAAACACTGTGCGCTGTTGATTTAGACTTTCGATTTCTTGTTGCTATTTTGAGATATAATTAAATAATGAAAATTATCTGCGGGTTTTGACGTAAAGACTACCCTTTGCTTTTAAATGAAAATCAAACAACGTAACAGAAATAAACGTGCACCAGAATACCTGTCATATTATATTTTTTCACAGATATACTAAACTAAGTTCTATCTAAACTCCTAAAGTAATAATCGCAATATGTTCATGGTGTAGCGAGCTCCACATCACCTAAGTATTTCAATGTTGATAAATATTTATGAGAAACGCCAACAACATAATTATTTATAAGTCTCGGTCCATAACGGTGTCACATCCCCCACACCTGTTCAAAATATTTAGTTGTTGGGGTCACAATATTGTTACAATATTGTTTACAACATGATACCATTTCTAAAACTAGAGCCAAGTTTGGCAAAAAGGCCATGTTGCCCAGATACGGAAGAAGAGAGTAACAAGCACACAATTTTGCAATCACGTTTACACAGTAAAATATGTCACCAATATTAATTTGATTAAGGATGTGTTATTTCCAAGTACATAAAAGTGACGTCACGCTTGCTGCTGTCTGTCTATCTGTCTATCTGTCTATCTGTCTGTATGTCTGTATGCCTGTCTATCTGTGTCTCCAGATAACGACCTCTATTTCCTACGACCTCGAGCGTCATTCCCTGGAAAAAGGGTTGCTCGGTCTGCCGCTAGAGAGCGACTGAAAGATAGGCTCGTCAGCCGGAAATCGAAGTGGTGCTTTATCTGGACAGGTAAACGAGACTTGATTCCGCACCAGAGGTTTCCTTGAGACCAGTCTCCGTCAGATGGAGACACGGTGCATTTTCTTCTCTGGATCAGAGACAGGGGTGGGGATATTGCCTATCTCGAGCATCGTCTCATTGACCTGGTTCTGAGATAGATTATTATTATTTTATTTTACTCCATATCGCCAGGCCGGTTCTGATCCATCACACATCGCCTGGGTTGGAAGGGTGGAGGGGGGGGGGGGGGGGGGGCGCGTTCAGTCGCACCGAGGGCAGGCATGAATGAGAACGAGAAGAGGAATACGAAATAGATGGAGAATTGAGCAAGACAATGATGAATGAGGGACTATAAACATATGCTCGAGAGCCCCCTGTGAGGGCACTGGTCACCACGAGGAGGGACCCACCTCAACTGTTTTTTTTTTTGCTAGGATGTCAGTAAGTCATATCTCATGAAAACATCAGTCCCACATCTTTAGTCATAGAAGAGAACTCAAATGTATACTTATCATCTTACAGAGATTGTACATTATATCAATGTAAATGTGTGATGTAAACCTACATGTAAGTGAAAAATGTGATAATATTAAGGAGAAGGTTTGATCTGTTAGTTTGAATATGATAAAACGTACCAAGTGTCAGAACCTTATAGGTGAGCTCTCCCAAGTAAAGTGAAATCCACATCCGCGCTTCATTCAAACAATGAAATAGGGGGAATATAGAAATATGAAATTGAATTGTATACACAACATTAGCCTTGAAAGACAAGTAGAAATACCAGACAAGAAAACATGTTCCTCTAGTTAGCTTCTTGTTCTGGAAGTGATATGTAGGCTAAGTACACCGATCTGAGTATTCTCACTGTGTGAAGAGAAACTTATCACTACACACGTCAAAATCTAAATTCGAGTTTCAGAGCTCGGTCTGTTGAGGGCAAAATACTTAGTTTACTACACCGCTTACTGTACATATTTCTAGCAAGTATTTTATTATTTTTCGTGTAACATTTTTCTTCTTTTTGTCGAGATTATAATATAAACGAGCAGCTTACTGGTTTTCATTGCTTTACTTCAGCAACATCAATAACATCGTTACCGTCCCCGTTACAACTGCATCCATAACGTGTTATTATTATTACCTAAAAACAGGTCATTGCTTAGTATTGTATCGCACCTTTAGATTTCAGATAATTTTATTCTCACACAGAATACATACATGTTTACTCAAAAGTGGCTATTTATATAAAGTTGGAAAAGCCTGCAAAGTCATAGAGACTTGAGTGCAGGCCATTATCAAAACTAGTGTTGAATATTAATTTTGTCAGATGGCGACAGTAGGCATACTTGAAAGAAAAATTGTGTGATAATACAATTTATACAATTATAGCTAGAACTTAATGTATTGGGGGGAGTTAGTAGACTGATGTTAAAGACGGTGTAAAAATACAAGTTTAAAAAAGTGTGGTTTACAAATCAGGCATTTTGTTTACAAACTTACGCTGCTTATGGACTAAAATTTTGTAATTTGTAATATAATATAATATACCGGTAAACAATACAGCTGTTATAGAATTAAAGTTAGTATTAGGAAACATTTCCAATATGTAGCATTTTAGGCCTACTTATAAAGTATAATTTATAATTAATACTATAATATAATAATAATATAATAAAGTAACACAACTATGATATAATCTAATCTAATCTAATAATATGACACAATTGTGCTTTATGTGATGGCAGATGGTAAACATCACGAGTAACTTACATCATCTTTCGCTGTCATTACATAAGACTAATGGAATGTTACGTTATGTAAAGACATTAAAATGAGTAACCTTATGTATAAGATAACATCAGTCAACATGTTGGTGGCCGTATGCGTGGGCTCCGCCATCTTGCAAATTGGACGCCATTGAGACGCTGCTTCAAACGAATTCTACACTTTTTAATGCCGACGACTCAATACTTTCGTCAAACTTATTGAATTCAAGAACAAAAGCGAATAAAAAAAAGTTGGTAAAAACTGCAACAATATAGCTTTTATTAATTGATGCTTTTTTGTCCTTGAATTCAATAAGTTTGACGAAAGTATTGAACCGTGTAATGTGGGTATAAAAGGCATCTACTATAAGTGTTACCAGTATTGTTTAATATTGTTCGGTAAAGTAACACTACCACTTTATGTCACGCAAACTCCTACCCGGGTCTATTATGATCTCCTGAAGCTAACAACACTGTGAGGTCCGACCAGACTTCAGCCCCACATAAAATATGCTCGGGTGTGGCGGTCGTGCGGCAATCAAAACTCTACTTTGATGAAAACCATAAACGTCACTCATATCTTGGACTCAAAGAGCTTTGCAGTAAACAAAAACACCCCAGCCGCCGATCGCGTGGCCGTTAGGAAATATCACAAGGAAGGTTGGTGTTTTGTGTATCAAGGGGTGATTGACGTTATGATTCTAAAACATCAACATCCCTCGTCGAGTTCGTATTTTGTACGAGAATAATTTGGCTGTCAATGTTGTTGACCATTCAACCAAATATTAGTTATTTATTTTCTATTTCGTTTTATAATGTCACCAGCACCAAAGCTGGACACCTCCCAAACATCATCAACTTTCACCAACACATATAGTTTAGGGATTAAATCTATAAAATTCACCTGATTTATATTGCATGTATGCTGTAGTACTGTAGTTCGTTTTACGTATCTATCACTAGGTGAATTCACGACCTTGCGTGGCCGTGCATGCAGCGCGGTGCAGCGGCTGGTAGACCAATCAGAAACGACTTGCATGCAGTGCAGTGCAGCGCTGCCGAAGTTGGTCGACATTCAACTTTTGCAGCACTGCACGCAAGTCATACCTCCATAGATCGTATATATTCTGATGGCTCACACTGGCTGTGACATTTTTCGTCTGCATGGTACGCCCAGGTACGCCCAGGTACGCCTACTCTGGACCCCTATTCGGTAACTTTCCCATTTCTGCCTGAAATGAAAGCAGCCGAAACGAATGCAGGCAGAAATTATTTGCCCGTTTCAGCCGTCGCCAAAGATGAACCAAATAGCGATTCTATAACAGCGCCTGAAATGTGTATGTACACTTTGGGAGAACATCACAACAAATCACAAGGCGACTGAGCCACCGAGGCTTTAAGCCAATCAGAAACAGACAATATCACGATTTAGATGGCCGTGATCACTGCAACCAAACTGCAACACGGCTCAAATCAAAACAAACATAACCCTACACACAGTTACATGAACGCGTCTTTTACAACACAAAAAGCAACCTAGAATGCTATATTTCTCTATTCTAGGAATTTCTCTATGTTCTAGAAAGCCTACAAGGTAATGCCTAGGCCTACGCCAATATCTTATTATTTCTTAACACTGAATTTATATGTATCGGCCTAGTAATACGGCAGTCCTAGTGATACGATAGGCCTAGGCAGTGAAACCGCATCTGTGCCGGCCGGGTCGTGAACACATACAACTTCCCACGCACTACTGCAGCAGCACGGACGGCGCTGCATGCACGGCCCCGCAAGGTCGTGAATTCACCTTACAATGTTTAATATAAATTCTCCTGGGTGCTAATAAGAATAAACAAATAAACAGACTTGCTCTGATCTGGAAGACAAGCGTATATCTGCCATATCATACTTTTCACTCCCCTTGTTTAATAAATTTTAATATCTACAATAATGTTTTGTATTTCGTAGGAAACTTATCCAGGGACAGCTAATGCCCCTCTTCATGCTTGTGTCTAACTACGTATTGCGATATTTGAAATAGTTGGAAAGTAACGTCCGAGGGCTGGTATAGTGTGACTCAATTTCCAGCATTCAACTGAGGATAATCTCGAAAAAAACTTCAGTAAAAATTGCCGGTAGCTGGTACCGAACCTGGACCTCCCAAATTAGAGCCTCGATTGCTAGCACTGAGCAATCCCTATCGGGTTTCATAAACTTTCTAATCTCATCATTTTAATATCTTCTTAGTCAAGTCTTAGCTAACAAAAACGTCTCTGACTTATTATCATTACAATGAAGTTTACTTCACATGGATCGTTCACAATTCACAATGTCAAGCCATTCCCCTCCATCGTCTCGCCTTCCATATTTACTCACATTCTCATTACATGGTTATATAATATGGTGGTTTGTACAGCTCACGGAGAGACGTGAGAAAACAACCCATGAAACCAGCATCTTCACAAGAATAGTTTCAAATTTGGGTGTTTACCGTGGCTATATGGGGTTGCATTTCCTCTTCCCCTCGATATCTGGGGCAACTACAAGGCTCCACGAAAGGTCTACGCTACAAATTTTAGGACCTGGACTAAAGTGGCCTGATGGGGTCCGGTCTGCTATAAACCTAGGTTCTACACCGTACCTGAACTGTGTGTACTGTACGAAGAAAGTAATATGGGGAACACTGGACCATATCTACCTACGATTAATATATATGAAAGTATTTTTTTTACCGAACACTTGACAGGACGATTGATAAAGTTCCCGTTTCAGGTATAAGTTTTTTAACTTCTAATATGGATTCAATTCCATCACACCTTAGCTTAGGAATAAATAAACGGTGACTTTGAAGCCGTTCTAGCAACGCAGCACTCATAAAATTCAATGTTGTTCTGAATTAGCCTTGTTCATTCTGGAATTTATCCGCAGGTGTTCGCATTGTCCAATCATCCGATCACTGATTCATGTGTTTAATATTTGAATATAGCTGTTTGATTGGTTATATCACTTACTCGTCGATGGTGTTCGAAGCCTACAGGATTGCCGATTGGTTTAGTCGCTTTAAATAAAAGTCCCCCACTGACTATCAAGACAGCCTTACAGAGCGGGTAGCCTTTTATTAAGTTAAAGTGGTTGCTATTTCAACGCTAAACTGAGCTAGCTGCTAGTGTATGCCCCTGTTATACAACCACACCTTCTCAATATGTCATAACTGAAAAATTCTCAGAAGAGACGGTCACTCTATTACTTGGTCAATTTCAACGGAATTTGCTACGGTACATCACGGTAACTGCATGTTATTGCCCACTGCACGGAGTGTAGACAACGCTTGCCAATAGAAACGCGCTAAAAGTTTCATTACAATCCGGTTGCCGAGAACGAGATGGAACGAACTTTATAGGTTAGTTTTCCGTCCCTTCACTACACATAATCCATGAAACCACCTTTTAAGATACCGCGACGATACTACAGCATTCACCACAGCACAATGCGAAAATTGATGTTTTCCTTGCCTGTGTTGTGCGGTATGACGTCAGGATTCCTCTCGTCCCCGTCCGGCCCTTCCCCCTCGAGGCTCAGCTTACGGACCAGCGCCACTGTGAGAGGGGGCCCGCCAGCGAGACTCAGTTTCCCACCGCCAGGGGGCAGCGATGTCTCGGGTGATGCGGAGGTGGTGCGTTGACCATCGCTCTCGTCGCTGTCGCACCAGCCGCCTCGCGCCTGCAACACAGCACGCAGTATGCAGGACATGTATAGCACGCCGTGTACAGGACACGCAGTATGCAGGACATGTATAGCACGCCGTGTACAGGACACACAGCACGCAGTATGCAGGACATGTATAGCACGCCGTGTACAGGACACGCAGTATGCAGGACATGTATAGCACGCCGTGTCCAGGACACACAGCACGCAGTATGCAGGACATGTATAGCACGCCGTGTACAGGACACACAGCACGCAGTATGCAGGACATGTATAGCACGCCGTGTACACTGTACAGGACACACAGCACGCAGTATGCAGGACATGTATATCACGCCGTGTACAGGACACACAGCACGCAGTATGCAGGACATGTATAGCACGCCGTGAACAGGACACACAGCACGCAGTATGCAGGACATGTATAGCACGCCGTGTACAGGACACACAGCACGCAGTATGCAGGACACGTATAGCACGCCGTGTACAGGACACCCAGCACGCAGTATGCAGGACATGTATATCACGCCGTGTACACCGTACAGGACACACAGCACGCAGTATGCAGGACATGTATAGCACGCCGTGAACAGGACACACAGCACGCAGTATGCAGGACATGTATAGCACGCCGTGTTCAGAACACACATGGCACGTTTTATGCAGGACATGTATAGCACACCGTGTACAGGACACACAGCACGCAGTATGCAGGACATGTATAGCACGCCGTGTACACTGTACAGGACACACAGCACGCAGTATGCAGGACAAGTATATCACGCCGTGTACAGGACACACAGCACGCAGTATGCAGGACATGTATAGCACGCCGTGAACAGGACACACAGCACGCAGTATGCAGGACATGAATAGCACGCCGTGTACAGGACACACAGCACGCAGTAGGCAGGACATGTATAACACGCCGTGTACAGGACACACAGCACGCAGTATGCAGGACATGTATAGCACGCCGTGTACAGGACACACATGGCACGCTTTATGCAGGACACGTATAGCACGCCGTGTCCAGGACACACAGCACGCAGTATGCAGGACACGTATAGCACGCCGTGTACAGGACACACAGCACGCAGTATGCAGGACACGTATAGCACGCCGTGTTCAGAACACACATGGCACGCTTTATGCAGGACATGTATAGCACACCGTGTACAGGACACACAGCACGCAGTATGCAGGACATGTATAGCACGCCGTGTACATGACACACAGCACGCAGTATGCAGGACATGTATAGCACGCCGTGTACAGGACACACAGCACGCAGTAGGCAGGACATGTATAGCACGCCGTGTCCAGGACACACAGCACGCAGTATGCAGGACATGTATAGCACGCCGTGTACAGGACACACAGCACGCAGAATGCAGGACACGTATAGCACGCCGTGTACAGGACACACAGCACGCAGTATGCAGGACATGTATAGCACGCCGTGTACAGGACACACAGCACGCAGTATGCAGGACATGTATAGCACGCCGTGTACAGGACACACAGCACGCAGTATGCAGGACACGTATAGCACGCCGTGTTCAGAACACACATGGCACGCTTTATGCAGGACATGTATAGCACGCCGTGTACAGGACACACAGCACGCAGTATGCAGGACACGTATAGCACGCCGTGTACAGGACACACAGCACGCAGTATGCAGGACATGTATAGCACGCCGTGTACAGGACACACAGCACGCAGTATGCAGGACACGTATAGCACGCCGTGTACAGGACACACAGCACGCAGTATGCAGGACATGTATAGCACGCCGTGTACAGGACACACAGCACGCAGTATGCAGGACACGTATAGCACGCCGTGAACAGGGCACACAGAGCACGCAGTATGCAGGACACATATAGCACGCCGTGTACAGGGCACACACAGCACGCAGTATGCAGGACATGTATAGCACGCCGTGTACAGGACACACATGGAACGCTTTATGCAGGACATGTATAGCACGCCGTGTACAGGACACACATGGCACGCTTTATGCAGGACATGTATAGCACGCCGTGAACAGGACACACAGCACGCAGTATGCAGGACACGTATAGCACGCCGTGTTCAGAACACACATGGCACGCTTTATGCAGGACATGTATAGCACGCCGTGTACAGGACACACAGCACGCAGTATGCAGGACACGTATAGCACGCCGTGTACAGGACACACAGCACGCAGTATGCAGGACATGTATAGCACGCCGTGTACAGGACACACAGCACGCAGTATGCAGGACACGTATAGCACGCCGTGTACAGGACACACAGCACGCAGTATGCAGGACATGTATAGCACGCCGTGTACAGGACACACAGCACGCAGTATGCAGGACACGTATAGCACGCCGTGAACAGGGCACACACAGCACGCAGTATGCAGGACACATATAGCACGCCGTGTACAGGGCACATACAGCACGCAGTATGCAGGACATGTATAGCACGCCGTGTAAAGGACACACATGGAACGCTTTATGCAGGACATGTATAGCACGCCGTGTACAGGACACACATGGCACGCTTTATGCAGGACATGTATAGCACGCCGTGAACAGGACACACAGCACGCAGTATGCAGGACATGTATAGCACGCCGTGAACAGGACACACAGCACGCAGTATGCAGGACATGTATAGCACGCCGTGTTCAGAACACACATGGCACGTTTTATGCAGGACATGTATAGCACACCGTGTACAGGACACACAGCACGCAGTACGCAGGACATGTATAGCACGCCGTGTACACTGTACAGGACACACAGCACGCAGTATGCAGGACATGTATATCACGCCGTGTACAGGACACACAGCACGCAGTATGCAGGACATGTATAGCACGCCGTGAACAGGACACACAGCACGCAGTATGCAGGACATGAATAGCACGCCGTGTACAGGACACACAGCACGCAGTAGGCAGGACATGTATAGCACGCCGTGAACAGGACACACAGCACGCAGTATGCAGGACATGTATAGCACGCCGTGTACAGGACACACATGGCACGCTTTATGCAGGACACGTATAGCACGCCGTGTCCAGGACACACAGCACGCAGTATGCAGGACACGTATAGCACGCCGTGTACAGGACACACAGCACGCAGTATGCAGGACACGTATAGCACGCCGTGTTCAGAACACACATGGCACGCTTTATGCAGGACATGTATAGCACACCGTGTACAGGACACACAGCACGCAGTATGCAGGACATGTATAGCACGCCGTGTACATGACACACAGCACGCAGTATGCAGGACATGTATAGCACGCCGTGTACAGGACACACAGCACGCAGTAGGCAGGACATGTATAGCACGCCGTGTCCAGGACACACAGCACGCAGTATGCAGGACATGTAGAGCACGCCGTGTACAGGACACACAGCACGCAGAATGCAGGACACGTATAGCACGCCGTGTACAGGACACACAGCACGCAGTATGCAGGACATGTATAGCACGCCGTGTACAGGACACACAGCACGCAGTATGCAGGACATGTATAGCACGCCGTGTACAGGACACACAGCATGCAGTATGCAAGACATGTATAGCACGCCGTGTACAGGACACACAGCACGCAGTATGCAGGACACGTATAGCACGCCGTGTTCAGAACACACATGGCACGCTTTATGCAGGACATGTATAGCACGCCGTGTACAGGACACACAGCACGCAGTATGCAGGACACGTATAGCACGCCGTGTACAGGACACACAGCACGCAGTATGCAGGACATGTATAGCACGCCGTGTACAGGACACACAGCACGCAGTATGCAGGACACGTATAGCACGCCGTGTACAGGACACACAGCACGCAGTATGCAGGACACGTATAGCACGCCGTGAACAGGGCACACACAGCACGCAGTATGCAGGACACATATAGCACGCCGTGTACAGGGCACACACAGCACGCAGTATGCAGGACATGTATAGCACGCCGTGTACAGGACACACATGGAACGCTTTATGCAGGACATGTATAGCACGCCGTGTACAGGACACACATGGCACGCTTTATGCAGGACATGTATAGCACGCCGTATACAGGACACACAGCACGCAGTATGCAGGACACGTATAGCACGCCGTGTACAGGACACACATGGCACGCTTTATGCAGGACATGTATAGCACGCCGTGTACAGGACACACAGCACGCAGTATGCAGGACATGTATAGCACGCAGTGTACAGGACACACATGGCACGCTTTATGAGGACACATATAGCACGCCGTGTACAAGGCACAGATGGCACGCTTTATGAGAGCACAAATAGCACGCCGTGTACAGGGCTCACATGGCACGCTTTATGCAGGACACAAATAGCACGCCGTGTACAGGGCTCACATGGCACGCTTTATGCAGGACACAAATAGCACGCCGTGTACAGGGCACACATGGCACGCTTTATGCAGGACATGTATAGCACGCCGTGTACAGGGCACACATGGCACGCTTTATGCAGGACATGTTAAGCACGCCGTGTACAGGACACACATGGCACGCTTCATTCAGGACACGTATAGCACGCCGTGTACAGGGCACACATGGCACGTTTTATGCAGGACACATATAGCACGCAGTGTACAGGACACACATGGCACGCTTTATGCAGGACACGTATAGCACGCCATGTACAGGACACACATGGCACGCTTTATGCAGGACACGTATAGCACGCCGTGTACAGGACACACATGGCACGCTTTATGCAGGACACGTATAGCACGCCATGTACAGGACACACATGGCACGCTTTATGCAGGACACGTATAGCACGCCATGTACAGGACACACATGGCACGCTTTATGCAGGACACGTATAGCACGCCGTGTACAGGACACACATGGCACGCTTTATGCAGGACACGTATAGCACGCCATGTACAGGACACACATGGCACGCTTTATGCAGGACACGTATAGCACGCCGTGTACAGGACACACATGGCACGCTTTATGCAGGACACGTATAGCACGCCATGTACAGGACACACATGGCACGCTTTATGCAGGACACGTATAGCACGCCGTGTACAGGACACACATGGCACGCTTTATGGAGGACACGTATAGCACGCCGTGGACAGGACACACATGGCACGCTTTATGGAGGACACGTATAGCACGCCGTGTACAGGACACACATGGCACGCTTTATGGAGGACACGTATAGCACGCCGTGTACAGGACACACATGGCACGCTTTATGCAGGACACGTATAGCACGCCGTGTACAGGACACACATGGCACGCTTTATGCAGGACACGTATAGCACGCCATGTACAGGACACACATGGCACGCTTTATGCAGGACACGTATAGCACGCCGTGTACAGGACACACATGGCACGCTTTATGGAGGACACGTATAGCACGCCGTGTACAGGACACACATGGCACGCTTTATGCAGGACACGTATAGCACGCCGTGTACAGGACACACATGGCACGCTTTATGGAGGACACGTATAGCACGCCGTGTACAGGACACACATGGCACGCTTTATGGAGGACACGTATAGCACGCCGTGTACAGGACACACATGGCACGCTTTATGCAGGACACGTATAGCACGCCGTGTACAGAACACACATGGCACGCTTTATGCAGGACACGTATAGCACGCCATGTACAGGACACACATGGCACGCTTTATGGAGGACACGTATAGCACGCCATGTACAGGACACACATGGCACGCTTTATGGAGGACACGTATAGCACGCCGTGTACAGGACACACATGGCACGCTTTATGGAGGACACGTATAGCACGCCATGTACAGGACACTCATGGCACGCTTTATGGAGGACACGTATAGCACGCCATGTACAGGACACACATGGCACGCTTTATGGAGGACACGTATAGCACGCCGTGTACAGGACACACATGGCACGCTTTATGCAGGACACGTATAGCACGCCGTGTACAGGACACACATGGCACGCTTTATGGAGGACACGTATAGCACGCCGTGTACAGGACACACATGGCACGCTTTATGCAGGACACGTATAGCACGCCGTGTACAGGACACACATGGCACGCTTTATGCAGGACACGTATAGCACGCCATGTACAGGACACACATGGCACGCTTTATGCAGGACACGTATAGCACGCCGTGTACAGGACTCACATGGCACGCTTTATGGAGGACACGTATAGCACGCCGTGAACAGGACACACATGGCACGCTTTATGCAGGACACGTATAGCACGCCATGTACAGGACACACATGGCACGCTTTATGCAGGACACGTATAGCACGCCGTGTACAGGACACACATGGCACGCTTTATGGAGGACACGTATAGCACGCCATGTACAGGACACACATGGCACGCTTTATGCAGGACACGTATAGCACGCCATGTACAGGACACACATGGCACGCTTTATGCAGGACACGTATAGCACGCCGTGTACAGGACACACATGGCACGCTTTATGCAGGACACGTATAGCACGCCATGTACAGGACACACATGGCACGCTTTATGCAGGACACGTATATCACGCCGTTTACAGGGCACACATGGCACGCTTTATGCAGGACACGTATAGCACGCCATGTACAGGACACACATGGCACGCTTTATGCAGGACACGTATAGCACGCCGTGTACAGGACACACATGGCACGCTTTATGGAGGACACGTATAGCACGCCGTGTACAGGACACACATGGCACGCTTTATGGAGGACACGTATAGCACGCCGTGTACAGGACACACATGGCACGCTTTATGCAGGACACGTATAGCACGCCATGTACAGGACACACATGGCACGCTTTATGCAGGACACGTATAGCACGCCGTGTACAGGACACACATGGCACGCTTTATGGAGGACACGTATAGCACGCCGTGTACAGGACACACATGGCACGCTTTATGCAGGACACGTATAGCACGCCGTGTACAGGACACACATGGCACGCTTTATGCAGGACACGTATAGCACGCAGTGTACAGGACACACATGGCACGCTTTATGCAGGACACGTATAGCACGCCGTGTACAGGACACACATGGCACGCTTTATGCAGGACACGTATAGCACGCCGTGTACAGGACACACATGGCACGCTTTATGCAGGACACGTATAGCACGCCGTGTACAGGACACACATGGCACGCTTTATGCAGGACACGTATAGCACGCCGTGTACAGGACACACATGGCACGCTTTATGGAGGACACGTATAGCACGCCGTGTACAGGACACACATGGCACGCTTTATGCAGGACACGTATAGCACGCCGTGTACAGGACACACATGGCACGCTTTATGGAGGACACGTATAGCACGCCGTGTACAGGACACACATGGCACGCTTTATGGAGGACACGTATAGCACGCCGTGTACAGGACACACATGGCACGCTTTATGGAGGACACGTATAGCACGCCGTGTACAGGACACACATGGCACGCTTTATGGAGGACACGTATAGCACGCCGTGTACAGGACACACATGGCACGCAGTATGCAGAACATGTATAGCACGCCGTGTACAGGACACACATGGCACGCTTTATGCAGGACACGTATAGCACGCCGTGTACAGGACACACATGGCACGCAGTATGCAGGACACGTATAGCACGCCGTGTACAGGACACACATGGTCACGTCACATCGGCCACATTGGAGGCCACCTATAGTACTATTTCCAGTTTCATTTAGCTGTCAAAAGAAAACGAATCATATTGTTTTCGGGGAACCCTACATCCCCCAATTAAGTTTACGGAAATGATTATGTGTTAGTAGAGCAGCAAAAAGTATCTCGTAGGCTATTCGTGGAAGAGTATAGCGGTAAATACCAGGGTTACATCGGCGGAATTACTGCAGACGGCGTCGGTGGCGCCGCGACACCACTTGACGCCACCACACGACGCCACCAAACGTTTTGGCTTATAACGTTTACACCGTTCGTCCTGCAGAAAAAACCTAAAACGATATTTCGTTCAATTTTTAAATACAAATCGATTGATATCAATAACGTTACGATTAGATGAGCGTAGCGAAGCGGAGAGGATCTCTCATTTGAACTCGATCGGCGCTTTGTCTATGTGTGTGTACAAAAGGTTTTAGTCGCGCACAGATCAAACGGCTTGACGGATTTTGATGAAATTTTAAGTGAACACTCATGACACTTTATCTAGATGCTGATAACATAATCAGAAAAATCCGTCAAGATGTCAACCTACAAAAAATTAATTAGTAAATAATATCGAGTTTTAATGTTTTGTTTGTCACACACAGGTCAAACAGCTTGACGGATTTGGCTGAAATTTGAAATCAACATTTTTTGTAATTTCTAAACTAGGCGTGTTTAACAAAACCAGAAAAATCCGTGAAGTTGCCAACCAACAGTAAATTAATTAGTGAAAAATCAAGTTTTAATTTTTGTTTTTAAACATTATAAACGGATTTAAATATTTTTTATTTTTGTTTCCAAACTAACAATGTCAACGCGTGGTAAAATGTTTGAAGTTGTAACTTAAACCGCCATTTTGTAAAAAAATATTATTTTGTTTCTGTGCAAAAGTTTGTTCGTCGCGGACAGGTCTAACGGCTTGACGGATTTGGTTGAAAGTTTCAGTAAACACTTGTGACCACTACACTATAAGATGTTATAAACATAACCAGCAAAATTCGTGAAGATGCCGACCAACAAAAAAATAATTTCTGAAACAAATCCAATTTTTTCATTTTTTTTGTATGAAAACATACCGTCGGATGTTGATAATTTTTTATAATGGTATGCGTAATAATGGTGTCAACACATGACAAAAGTTTTCGAATTGTTTTGTTAACCGCCATCTTGTAACCAAATATTGTTTATTTACGGCAATATATTATCCAATGTTCAACTTTCTTGCTATAATAACTGTACCCCCGTTTGGGCCCTGGGTAAAATTTGGCCCAGGATATACCTCTGCCGAATGTAAGAGGCGAGAAAATAAGGGCCCCCTTTCCCTGTCTTCCAAGGAGCATTCAATTCAATTTTTTCAATTCAAAAGCATTTTATTCTCAGTTTGTAAGTACATTATTGGAATAACAGTAAATGTTTATTAGTAGTGAGAAGCCCACAGAAGGCAAGCCTTGAGTGTGGGCAGAACATAAGTTAGAGACATAAAAAAATACAGTGCAAGATGGCAGAACTTAAGTGATTTCAATGTTAGATTTGTTGATTGATTATGAAAAAACTACAACAAATTATACAAAAAATTAAATTACAAAAATTATAAAATTCTAATTTTTAGACAAGAAAAAAGGTAGGCTAGTAGTTTTAATTATACTTGAACTAATCATAAAAATACTACAAAATTTGCTACTATTACAATTAACATAATATTATAAGTTATATAGCCTAACACATGAAAGATATAATATAGTTTCATATACATTACATAGAAATAGAATAACATAAAGTAAGAAAAAGTAAGTAAGACCAGACATGAATCATGGTAGTAGTGCCATGATTCCAATGAAATAGTTGAATCGTTAGGCCTAGCCTAGTTATAAAAGTCACAAAAACAATATCTGCATGATTTGTATATAGTAGAGGAGCAAAAGGTAACATTTAAGTTCTCGTGCGCCTTTCGTGAAAGAGTATTGCGGTAAACGGTATTCTGTTACGGCATACCATACGAGTATTTTGCACCTACCTGGCAGATCCTGGCACGCTGCAGAGGGCGCCAGGAGCGTCGTGACGTCATAGACACGTTTTAATTAATTACTTTTGAACGGTTTATGTCACAGAAAATATCAAGAGGACAATTTTATGATGTCATACTAGATGAGAATTTATAACCTATCTGCCACATTCTGGCGGGCTGCAGAGGGCGCCAGGAGCGTCGTAACGTCATATACAAGTTTGAACTAATAACGTTTGAACGGTTCATGTCACAGAAAATATGTAGGGTACAATTCTTCTATAAAATACTATACGAGTATTTTGCACCTACCTGGCACATCCTGGCACGCTGAAGAGGGCGCCAGGAGCGTCATGACGTCATAAACACGTTTTAATTAATAACGTTTGAACGGTTCATGTCACAGAAAATGTCAAGGGAACAATTCTATTACGAAATACTATTTGAGTATTTTGCATCTACTTGGCACATCGTGGCACGCTGCAGAGGGCGCCAGGAGCGTCGTGACGTCATACACTTTTTCATTAATAACTTTTGAATGGTTCATATCACAGAAAATATCAAGAAGACAATATTATAGAGAATTTAAGTACAAATCGATTGATATGTACCAATAGGTTAATCATGTAATATTTAAGGGAGAAATTGCTAACAAATAATAATAATTAGATGTGTATATGAAATGCAGGGCATCCCTCATCGTAATATCTATTTATTACTATTTCGGAGTTATAATTGTATCACTGTGAAGGACTTAATAATCGTAGTCATCCCAACATACCCATGGGTATCTGTTGTTTAACAATAATAATAATTATTATTATTGTATACTAGTTACTATTCATAGACTGATTAGTAAAACTCACGCTTGCTAGAAGTTCTCTTCATCTTCATCATCGTCGTCTTCATCCTCATCTCCCGTGTTGTCGGTATTCAAGCACTCTTGTTCCTCGTCTTCAGTAGAACAGCCACAAAGCTCGGTGCACCTCATGTTATTTGCTTTGAAGCTGCATCTTGACGCACACCTTGATTTTAAGCAGTTGCATTTAACTAGTTGAATGACGGCAGCGGCAGCCGGTGCAGGTTCGAGGGTTGTCATGACTGCCACATACTCGTTGCTCTCAAGTAGCCATCCGTAGTCTTCGGGTAATAAGTTGATAGGGTTGGCAACCTGGTCATTATGCCACACCCAGCATTGATGCAGAGCACCTAGTATGGCTTGGAGATATGCGGCTTTGCTGGGTGAAAGCTTTTGGTGGGTACTTGGCAAGACTTTTTGTGAAACATGCGCCATCGAAGGTCAGACACTGATCTCAGTTTAGTGAATGGACAGTACAGTTTGCAAACAAACTTCTCTAGACCACTTATCACGGAGTCTTTTAGAGCAACAGTTAAACCTAGTTCTTTAAATGCTGAAAATATTTCATAGTCGGATTCTCTGAAAGCTTTCCAGCACGAAAGCTTCCCCTTTCCTGAAAATCCCCCAGTGTTGTCGGAACCACTGAAAGCGTGAAATCCAGTTAGTCCTGAAACTTGATTTTGCCCAAGTGTGTTGTATAGTGACCCAAGTGCTATCCTTCTATTATTTTCCCCTTTACCTGTAATGAACATAGTATTTTTACAGAGATCGGTGTAACGTCGCAGTACCAGGATAAGGACATCTGTATCTGGGGAAAAAATAGATATTTGAGTAGCTCCTCGTTTTGTCTCATCTACTGCATGAAGCAACATCTTAGTATCGGTTTCTTCCTGTTCACTATTTAAGTGTGATAGAAGTGTTTTTGTACTTATAGTCTTGTTACTCCATGCGACAACTGGTTGTCGCTCCATGGCCTGTGAGGCTCGAATTATCTTCTGTGAAAAATATTCTGTCCGCTCATACTTGGTTTTGGTGTGACCAAGTAGTTGTGACATGCTCAAGTGCCCGATTGGCGTGTTGTCTGTAATGCGATAAGCTACAGCAGCTTTTCCTCCTTGCAAGTCTTTCGAGTAGCCGATTTTAATGAAACAGGAATGTCATATCTATCAAATACCACGTGGACCTCTGAAAACTCACTATAACTGTTGTCAATGCGCATGACAAGAAGTTTGGCTACATCCTCACAAGTGCTGGTGTGTGGAAGAATCCGACTATAAACTGTTGCTCTAAAAGACTCCGTGATAAGTGGTCTAGAGAAGTTTGTTTGCAAACTGTACTGTCCATTCACTAAACTGAGATCAGTGTCTGACCTTCGATGGCGCATGTTTCACAAAAAGTCTTGCCAAGCACCCACCAAAAGCTTCCACCCAGCAAAGCCACATATCTCCAAGCCATACTAGGTGCTCACCATCAATGCTGAGTGTGGCATAATTACCAGGTTGCCAACCCTATCAACTTATTACCCGAAGACTACGGATGGCTACTTGAGAGCAACGAGTATGTGGCAGTCATGACAACCCTCAAACCTGCACCGGCTGCCGTCATTCAACTAGTTAAATGCAACTGCTTAAAATCAAGGTGTGCGTCAAGATGCAGCTGCAAAGCAAATAACATGAGGTGCACCAAGCTTTGTGGCTGTTCTACTGAAGACGAGGAACAAGAGTGTTTGAATACCGACAACACGGGAGATGAGGATGAAGACGACGATTATGAAGATGAAGAGAACTTCTAGCAAACGTGAGTTTTACTAATCAGTCTATGAATAGTAACTAGTATACAATAATAATAATTATTATTATTGTTAAACAACAGATACCCATGGGTATGTTGGGATGACTACGATTATTAAGTCCTTCACAGTGATACAATTATAACTCCGAAATAGTAATAAATAGATATTATACGATGAGGGATGCCCTGCATTTCATATACACATCTAATTATTATTATTTGTTAGCAATTTCTCCCTTAAATATTACATGATTACCCTATTGGTACATATCAATCGATGTGTATTTAAATTCTCTATAATATTGTCTTCTTGATATTTTCTGTGATATGAACCGTTAAAAAGTTATTAATGAAAAAGTGTATGACGTCACGACGCTCCTGGCGCCCTCTACAGCGTGCCACGATGTGCCAAGTAGATGCAAAATACTCAAATAGTATTTCGTAATAGAATTGTTCCCTTGACATTTTCTGTGACATGAACCGTTCAAACGTTATTAATTAAAACGTGTTTATGACGTCATGACGCTCCTGGCGCCCTCTTCAGCGTGCCAGGATGTGCCAGGTAGGTGCAAAATACTCGTATAGTATTTTATAGAAGAATTGTACCCTACATATTTTCTGTGACAAGAACCGTTCAAACGTTATTAGTTCAAACGTGTATATGACGTCACGACGCTCCTGGCGCCCTTTGCAGTCCGCCAGAATGTGGCAGATAGGTTATAAATTCTCATCTAGTATGACATCATAAAATTGTCCTCTTGATATTTTCTGTGACATAAACCGTTCAAAAGTAATTAATTAAAACGTGTCTATGACGTCACGACGCTCCTGGCGCCCTCTGCAGCGTGCCAGGATCTGCCAGGTAGGTGCAAAATACTCGTATGGTATGCCGTAACAGAATACCGTTTACCGCAATACTCTTCCACGAAAGGCGCACGAGATACCTTTTGCTCCTCTACTAATACTGCATGCTTATGCTTAGGTAGTAATTGTTATGAATTTATGAGTAAATGGTAGAAAATTATATTATGTTAGGCCCTATTCTGTGATGATATAATTTATATGTTGAAATGAAAGTTTATGAGTGATGTTGCATTTTGCGATTCATTGCTGTCACTATTCGCTTTAAGCCAGAGCTTTACATTCCTTTAAAAACACGCATAAATCCCTACCTAAACTATACAGACTTAAAGACTTGTGAGCAGTATGCTATTCTCTTTGTCAACCGGATAGAACATAAATATTGCTAATTTTCCGAAGTGCACCTTGTTTTTGATAGATATGATATAAGCTCATCACTAAAGTCGGCAACGCGCGACGTGCGGCAAGGAGGAAAACCTCCAGTTGCCTCTACCGTATTCAACCCACGCTAACACAAAACATGATTTTAACTGTCTATCTTGCAGCGAAAGTCATAAAAGCAAGTGAAGACTATCGAAGACGAGCAGTTGTAGCGTGGTCGGATCAAATCCAAACCACAAAGACACCTCTCACACATCTGGCTAGTTTGCAGGAAGAAGCAGATACAAAAATGATTCGATAGATTCCACTTCAAGAGGTGCAACACAAATTTCTATCATCTCTCCTGATACATATGTTTTCGGCCTTGCCCTCAGGCGTTACCAACAATTGTGGCGGAGATCACTATTTGTCATATGTCGTGGTTTAGAAGTTTAGAAGTATCGATATTCGTGACTGTGATGTGTGACGACGTGGCGACGTGACTGTGTGCCCTCGTAGACAAAAACAGGTTAGGATTACATGTCATTTAGATGGTTAGCAAGTATGAACAGGAGAGTAATGAAAGTGCGTAGACAACGGTGTAAGGATGTGAATGGAAAATAAAATATTATTAATTTTTTAATGTATGCGCGGTTACAATATTTGCGCGCACCGGTCACCATGTCGTGGAGGAACCAACGTATACAGGTATCTAAGTAACAGGTACATAAAGAATATAATTTTACCGACTCGGGGGGTACCTCCCCAAGACAGTGACTGCCGATAGCACACATTACTTTTAAAAATTTTGTTTTGTAGCGTTGTAATGACATAACATATCAAAATTATTTAATGACTAGGAAAAAGGTCTGCGTTGAAAGATGAGCGATTTTTTTCAATGAATTAAACAAAGCATTCACATATTATCATTTCCTTTCGTTTGGCTTCGACCTGTTCGGCTAGGGTGGCCCTACCAAACGCACACGCTCCCGTCAGCAATTAATACGTCTTATCGTGATGGTAAGGTATGTGTGTTTTTAATTCTCCTTGGATGACAGGGAAAGGGGGCCCTTATTTTCTCGCCTCTTACAATCAGCAGAGGTATAACCTGGGCAAAATTTTACCCAGGGCCCAAACGGGGGTACTGTTATTATAGCAAGAAAGTTGAAAATTGGATAATATATTGCCGTAAATAAACAATATTTGGTTACAAGATGGCGGTTAACAAAACAATTCGAAAACTTTTGTCATGTGTTGACACTTGACACCACTATTACGCATACCATTTTACAAAATTATCAATATCCGACGGTATGTTTTCATAAAAAAAATTAAAAAAATTGGATTTGTTTCAGAAATTATTTTTTTGTTGGTCGGCATCTTCACGGATTTTGCTAGTTATGTTAATAACATCTTAAAGTGTAGTGGTCACGAGTGTTTACTGAAACTTTCAACCAAATCCGTCAAGCCGTTAGACCTGTGCGTGACGAACAAACTTTTGCACAGAAACAAAATAACATTTTTTTACAAAATGGCGGTTTAAGTTACAACTTCAAACATTTTACCACGCGTTGGCATTGTTAGTTTGGAAACAAAAATAAAAATTATTTAAATCCGTTTATAATGTTTAGAAACAAAAATTAAAACTTGATTTTTCACTAATTAATTTTTTGTTGGTTGGCAACTTCACGGATTTTTCTGGTTTTGTTAAAAGCGCCTAGTTTAGAAGTTACAAAAATGTTGATTTTAAATTTCAGCCAAATCCGTCAAGCCGTTTGACCTGTGTGTGACAAACAAAACATTAAAACTCGATATTATTTACTAATTAATTTTTTTTAGGGTGGCATCTTGACGGATTTTTCTGATTATGTTATCAGCATCTAGATAAGTAGTCACGAGTGTTCACTTAAACTTTCATCAAAATCCGTCAAGCCGTTTGATCTGTGCGCGACGAAAACCCTTTGTACACACACATAGACAAAGCGCCGATCGAGTTCAAATGAGAGATCCTCTCCGCTTCGCTACGCTCATCTAATCGTAACGTTATTGATATCAATCGATTTGTATTTAAAAATTGAACGAAATATCAGTTAGGTTTTTTCTGTAGAACGAGCGGTGTAAACGTTATAAGCCAAAACGTTCGGTGGAGTCGTGTGGCGGCGTCAGGTGGCGTCGCGGCGCCACCGACGCCGTCTGCAGTAATTCCGCCGATGTAACCCTGGTCCAAAAACATTATTATACATGCCTTTGCATAATTCCGTTTACCGCTATACTCTTCCACGAATAGCCTACGAGAGCCAAAATCAGACATCTTGCGCTTCTACTATGTGCCATTGTAAGCAACGAAAAGAGTTTCTTTTCAGTAATAATAGCAAACAAAAGTTGGAGAACAGTTGCACTTCAACCAAACGCCAGCTGAAACCATCTGAAACATAGTAACAATGAACTACCAATCACATGCCATTGTGGCTTCCAGTACGGCCACCATGCGCACTATTCATCGACAACCCAGCCATCTAGAGATCATTCAATGCTGATATATATCCACCAGGCAGTAAATCACGTGTACCGCAAGATTCTCAGGCTACTTACTTTTATGGTCTCGAGTATTTTACTGAACAGTTTGAAGGCCTGCAAGAGCACGACATAACACTGACCCTGTATATGATGAGGGCGGTAAGTCCCGCTGCGGCCAGGGCTACCACCACACCGGCAGCCAGCCACAGCAGTGACGTCACAGGAGGTATCTGCGTCGGTGGCTCGGTGGCTGCCGGCGTCCGTCGGTGTTCCTGCAGGGACGTCTTGAGCGTCGAGGCGCTAAGCGTCAGAACCTGGAGATAAACAAGGGGAGCTGGTGTTATATGTGCAAGGATCTTTCACAAATATTTACCTACCACGTATGATAGATTTACAGCCCTATAGGGACAGATATTGAACAGCTGGTATAACGGATTACTAGCTGTGCCAGCGACGTCATTCGCGTGAAACTGAAAATAAATGTAATTTATTTTTAAGACAAATATTGAATAATATGCCCTACACACGAGTGAATTTATACAAACCAATTGACATTGCTCAGAGTAGGAATCTACCCTACGTTTCAGCAATATTTCTCAAAATAACCAATGCAATGAGTGAACGGTAAAGTGTCACGTGCACATTTTCCTTTTACCAATACCAACTAGGGCCATGTAATTGAAATTCAATACATTGGTCACAAAACATTGCTATTGCTGGCAATAAGATCTCACAAACTAAGAACTCAAATCAAAATTGGTAAACGGAATTATTCACAAGAATGCTGTAGTATTACGCTAACATATTTAAAGTGAGTATTTTCTGTATTATACTAACCATATTATTACTTCAAAGTTCAAACATACATCAAAATCTGGTTCCAACGCGCAGCGCAGGGATATTAAAAAAATCATAACTAGTAAAATAATTAACAAACAGTCACGATACTTCTTTAATAGATTAACGAAACGTTGATTGAGGTCTGATAGACAAAATTAGAATAAGCCAATTAATCATTGTTTTCCTATCTGTATTGTAATATAGCAATATTCTAGCTATTCCATTTTTTTTTCTATTTCTATTCAATATATAATACTATCCATATGTTGACTATAAACATCTTTTTAGGTTTTAGCTCAAGTCTTGACCAAACCAATTATTCTATTCTAACTAGAGAGCAATAAGTAGCCCCAACGAAAGTATTCGCAGGTAATTATCGGCCACTACGGTCCTGACCTTTTAATTGCTGTTTATAACAAAATTTGAAGCTTTAGATATTGTCATTGGCGGAAGTAGGCGCCCGCAACTGCGGGCGGGCCCAGCCGACCCGCTTGTATTTTTCTGTACGTCCCAGTGTTCTTTTTTACAAATAGAATGTTTTTTGATAGTGAACTTCCATTTTTAAAATACATCGTTTTGACATGTGAATCACGTTAAATATGGCAATATGGCGTACGTAAGTACATGAAAAAAACCTAAAACCAGTTTGAACGTCAGTATGAATTTTTGGATGAATCCGTGGCTTTTAGTTAAAGACGTTCAAAAGGTTAGAGGGAGTGTTGGCCTTGAACCACAATAACAGCCGATCACCTTTGCGCAAGCTTTACCACAAAATTTAGTTTAAATATGAGCTCGTCTAACCGTGAAATATTTTTATTCTGAAATTCCATGTTTTTGACAAATCAATCTCGTTGATAACATGGCGGACATGACTTTGCCAACGCTCTGAAGGCCTACCAACGTAAAAGGTTATTGGAGAGGTTAGATTTGCGCCTGAAGGTGACTTTGCCCAACTACCTGACATCCCACGAAAGTTCGGAAGATTATTGGGGCTGGTTGATCCTTGGTGTTGGTTGTTCTTCGTGAACGTATCTCTAGAAAGTGTCATGGCGACGGAAATGGCGCCAGTCTCGGAATAAAACTACTTTCCGGAAGCGATCACGTGATTGCTATGAAATATGTATTACGTGAAAAATATTTTTAAAAGTGTTTTCAGCGTTATTCCCAACAAAAATTGCATTTTCAGGCGAGGACCATGGCCGATATTTTCCAAATTCGCAGAACAATCTCAGGTCATTAGGTTTGTTTTTTGTCCTGCACTTTCTTGCGGTGCAGCTTTACGGTGCAGGCCGGAAATACGCAATAGTGCAAGGCATGCAGGTTGCACTGAAGGAAGAGAAGAAAACACCCCGGTGTAGCAACGGCTAATGTGTGAAATAATATTTAAATTTGATAATGTCTTTCACAATGATTTCAAATGTGTAACATCGGATCTCAACTAAATAATTATTCTTGACGTAAATAGCAGCCGATGTATCTACTTAAAATAACAACCACATGTTAATTCAAGCTGCCGCCAGATTTTCTTACACTGCACTGCCCCACCAGCTCGGTAGCCGGTGCTACACCGCTGCACTAGTGCAACGTCCACTGGACAAAATAACGCGAGCAGTGTAACCTGCACGGAGACAAAATAACATGGAACACGGAAAGCTTGCACCAGTGCAGGCTATGCACTTAGACCATATGGTCTAAGGCTATGCAGGACAAAAAAAACGAACCTAGTGTCTATACAAGCCCTTTCAACCGCGTCAATCGCAAGAAAATAAACATATTATACCTGGCCTTCTGTCACACAATCGTATATGCTTGGTTCGGCTTCTAGTGCACAGGCGGTTTTGCCACACCCAGCGTTACTACAGGTAACCAATAACCAACAAAAGGTCTGAAATTATCCCCAATGAACCTGTTTAGATTAGATGGTAGAAATTAGCAAAGTAGAAAATAAGTTGTCACTTTGGCTGTGTCGTAAGCAAAGAATACTTTTGTTGGGGCAACTTTACACGTGTTCCGAGACAACATTACCTGTGCTTTCGCCAGAGACAAGACACTCGTGACCAAAGAGCGATCGGTAATTTGAAAAATGATGGTCACTGGTTGGCGGCCACTAATCATCACTCGACGACTATGACAATTAAAGGCATCTGTAGGTTGTCTCAAAACACGTTTGCAAAGTGTAGTGTACCCACCTCAACGCTGCGACCCTTGCCATTACTGGAGTAGACGGTGAGGAAGTATCCGCCCCCCGGCTCGAGCCCAGTCACGACGAACTCAGGATGGGTCCGGCTGGTCACGTTGGAGATGAGGCGACGACTGCCCTCGCCTCCGCCGGCCGAGTAGAGCTCCAGGGTGAACGACTGGGGGAGCCCGCCGTCAAACCCTCGCTCACAGCTCACGTGCAGAGAGCGCGCAGTACGGTTGGCGAGCACACAGTGGCGTGGCGCGTCCGGGGTGCCTAGAACAGTGGCGCGCGGTTAGAGACGCTCACAGCTCACGTGCAGAGAGCGCGCAGTACGGTTGGCGAGCACACAGTGGCGTGGCGCGTCCGGGGTGCCTAGAACAGTGGCGCGCGGGTTAGAGACGCTCACAGCTCACGTGCAGAGAGCGCGCCGTACGGTTGGCGAGCACACAGTGGCGTGGCGCGTCCGGGGTGCCTAGAACAGTGGCGCGCGGTTAGAGACGCTCACAGCTCACGTGCAGAGAGCGCGCAGTACGGTTGGCGAGCACACAGTGGCGTGGCGCGTCCGGGGTGCCTAGAACAGTGGCGCGCGGGTTAGAGACGCTCACAGCTCACGTGCAGAGAGCGCGCAGTACGGTTGGCGAGCACACAGTGGCGTGGCGCGTCCGCGCTGCCTAGAACAGTGGCGCGCGGTTAGAGACGCTCACAGCTCACGTGCAGAGAGCGCGCAGTACGGTTGGCGAGCACACAGTGGCGTGGCGCGTCCGGGGTGCCTAGAACAGTGGCGCGCGGGTTAGAGACGCTCATAGCTCACGTGCAGAGAGCGCGCAGTACGGTTGGCGAGCACACAGTGGCGTAGCGCGTCCGGGGTACCTAGAACAGTGGCGCGCGGTTAGAGACGCTCACAGCTCACGTGCAGAGAGCGCGCAGTACGGTTGGCGAGCACACAGTGGCGTGGCGCGTCCGCGCTGCCTAGAACAGTGGCGCGCGGTAAGAGACGCTCACAGCTCACGTGCAGAGAGCGCGCAGTACGGTTGGCGAGCACACAGTGGCGTAGCGCGTCCGGGGTACCTAGAACAGTGGCGCGCGGTTAGAGACGATCACAGCTCACGTGCAGAGAGCGCGCAGTACGGTTGGCGAGCACACAGTGGCGTAGCGCGTCCGGGGTACCTAGAACAGTGGAGCGCGGTTAGAGACGCTCACAGCACACGTGCAGAGAGCGCGCAGTACGGTTGGCGAGCACACAGTGGCGTGGCGCGTCCGGGGTACCTAGAACAGTGGCGCGCGGTTAAAGACGCTCACAGCTCACGTGCAGAGAGCGCGCAGTACGGTTGGCGAGCACACAGTGGCGTAGCGCGTCCGGGGTGCCTAGAACAGTGGCGCGCGGTTATAGACGCTCACAGCTCACGTGCAGAGAGCGCGCAGTACGGTTGGCGAGCACACAGTGGCGTAGCGCATCCGGGGTGCCTAGAACAGTAGCGTGCGGTTAGAGACACTCACAGCTCACGTGCAGAGAGCGCGCAGTACGGTTGGCGAGCACACAGTGGCGTAGCGCGTCCGGGGTGCCTAGAACAGTGGCGCGCGGTTAGAGACGCTCACAGCTCACGTGCAGAGAGCGCGCAGTACGGTTGCCGAGCACACAGTGGCGTGGCACGTCCGGGGTGCCTAGAACAGTGGCGCGCGGTTAGAGACGCTCACAGCTCACGTGCAGAGAGCGCGCAGTACGGTTGGCGAGCACACAGTGGCGTGGCGCGTCCGGGGTGCCTAGAACAGTGGCGCGCGGTTAGAGACGCTCACAGCTCACGTGCAGAGAGCGCGCAGTACGGTTGGCGAGCACACAGTGGCGTAGCGCGTCCGGGGTACCTAGAACAGTGGCGCGCGGTTAGAGACGCTCACAGCTCACGTGCAGAAGCGCGCAGTACGGTTGGCGAGCACAAAGTGGCGTGAAACGTCCGCGCTGCCTAGAACAGTAGCTCGCGGTTAGAGACGCTCACAGCTCACGTGCAGAGAGCGCGCAGTCCGGTTGGCGAGCACACAGTGGCGTGACGCGTCCGGGGTACCTAGAACAGTGGCGCGCGGTTAGAGACGCTCACAGCTCACGTGCAGAGAGCGTGCAGTACGGTTGGCGAGCACACAGTGGCGTAGCGCATCCGGGGTGCCTAGAACAGTGGCGTGCGGTTAGAGACACTCACAGCTCACGTGCAGAGAGCGCGCAGTACGGTTGGCGAGCACACAGTGGCGTAGCGCGTCCGGGGTGCCTAGAACAGTGGCGCGTGGTTAGAGACGCTCACAGCTCACTTCCAGAGAGCGCGCAGTACGGTTGGGGAGCACACAGTGGCGTGGCGCGTCTGGGGTGCCTAGAACAGTGGCGCGTGGTTAGAGACGCTTACAGCTCACGTGCAGAGAGCACGCAGAACGGTTGGCGAGCACACAGTGGTGTAGCGCGTCCGGGGTGCCTAGAACAGTGGCGTGCGGTTAGAGACGCTCACAGCTCACGTGCAGAGAGCGCGCAGTACGGTTGGCGAGCACACAGTGGCGTAGCGCGTCCGGGGTGCCTAGAAAAGTGGCGCGCGCTTAGAGACGCTCACAGCTCACGTGCAGAGAGCGCGCAGTACGGTTGGCGAGCACACAGTGGCGTGGCGCGTCCGGGGTGCCTAGAACAGTGGCGCGCGGTTAGAGACGCTCACAGCTCACGTGCAGAGATCGCGTAGTACGGTTGGCGAGCACACAGTGGCGTGGCGCGTCCCGGGTGCCTAGAACAGTGGCGCGCGGTTAGAGACGCTCACAGCTCACGTGCAGAGGGCGCGCAGTACGGTTGGCGAGCACACAGTGGCGTGGCGCGTCCGGGGTGCCTAGAACAGTGGCGTGCGGTTAGAGACGCTCACAGCTCACGTGCAGTGAGCGCGCAGTACGGTTGGCGAGCACACAGTGGCGTAGCGCATCCGGGGTGCCTAGAACAGTGGCGTGCGGTTAGAGACACTCACAGCTCACGTGCAGAGAGCGCGCAGTACGGTTGGCGAGCACACAGTGGCGTAGCGCGTCTGGGGTGCCTAGAACAGTGGCGCGCGGTTAGAGACGCTCACAGCTCACGTGCAGAGAGCACGCAGTACGGTTGGCGAGCACACAGTGGTGTAGCGCGTCCGGGGTGCCTAGAAACGTGGCGTGCGGTTAGAGACGCTCACAGCTCACGTGCAGAGAGCGCGCAGTACGGTTGGCGAGCACACAGTGGCGTAGCGCGTCCGGGGTGCCTAGAACAGTGGCGCGCGGTTAGAGACGCTCACAGCTCACGTGCAGAGAGCGCGCAGTACGGTTGGCGAGCACACAGTGGCGTAGCGCGTCCGGGGTGCCTAGAACAGTGGCGCGCGGTTAGAGACGCTCACAGCTCACGTGCAGAGAGCGCGCAGTACGGTTGGCGAGCACACAGTTGCATGGCGCGTCCGGGGTGCCTAGAACAGTGGCGCGCGGTTAGAGACGCTCACAGCTCACGTGCAGAGAGCGCGCAGTACGGTTGGCGATGACACAGTGGCGTTTCGCATCCGGGGTGCCTAGAACAGTGGCGTGCGGTTAGAGACGCTCACAGCTCACGTGCAGAGAGCGCGCAGTACGGTTGGCGAGCACACAGTGGCGTAGCGCGTCCGGGGTGCGTAGAACAGTGGCGCACGGTTAGAGACGCTCACGGCTCACGTGCAGAGAGCGCGCAGTACGGTTGGCGAGCACACAGTGGCGTAGCGCGTCCGGGGTGCCTAGAACAGTGGCGCGTGGTTAGAGACGCTCACAGCTCACGTGCAGAGAGCGCGCAGTACGGTTGGCGAGCACACAGTGGCGTGGCGCGTCCGGGGTGCCTAGAACAGTGGCGCGCGGTTAGAGACGCTCACAGCTCACGTGCAGAGAGCGCGCAGTACGGTTGGCGAGCACACAGTGGCGTAGCGCAGCCGGGGTGCCTAGAACAGTGGCGCGCGGTTAGAGACGCTCACAGCTCACTTGCAGAGAGCGCGCAGTACGGTTGGCGAGCACACAGTGGCGTGGCGCGTCCGGGGTGCCTAGAACAGTGGCGCGCGGTTAGAGACGCTCACAGCTCACGTTCAGAGAGCGCGCAGTACGTTTGGCGAGCACACAGTGGCGTAGCGCGTCCGGGGTGCCTAAACAGTGGCGCGAGGTTAGTGCCCGGTCACAGACGGTGACAGAGTGCGCTACTGGCAATTAAAGTAGCGCGGCATCCGTGCAAGAGTGTAAAGAATAATCGTTGCTTCCTGTTTGTGTTGTTTGGTTTTGTTTTGATAACTATCATTATTTATTTTGATTCTATATTTCATATATTTTCAAAAAGTGTATGTAACTGTTTGCGCATTGGTCGCTGTGCGTAGAGTGTGTTTAGCCCAAACAACATTGCTTGAAGGGGACGGGGTAGACAGTCCCTGTATCTGTTAGTAGCATGTCAGTGATATATCAGCTCTATTGAGGACGAATGAGCGACCAGACAACGCGTGACGTCACAGCACAGACCCCTAAACGCTTATTAACGTAGTTCCCTCCTCTCCATATTTCCTTGTTAAGTGGATCGAGCCTACTCGTCACGCTACGACTAACAAAGAAAATGGAAGCGTATTTTTTTACGAGCAAATTAACTACTGTTGCATGCCGGTAAATAATAAAACAAACTTCTTTCATAATAGCTAAAAGAGAAGTTGCGTTATCTTTTTGTCATTTTACTAAAGGCTAATTTTACAACACTAATTAATTTTGAGTTCAACAAAACATTGGGAGTCCATTATTGTTATTACATCAACCGTGAATATCTCCAACAGTAGCCGACTAGGGAATAATATGGTTGACTTGGGCCATGGAAGATTATGTCATGACAAGGATAAATTACAATGCCATTATAAATTCATTTTATAAGTATTCATGTTGATTTCATTACAGGTTGGGACGCAAGCCATCACTTTTCGCAGTGATCACTTTCAGTAAACAAGCAATTAGTTATTTTTTATATTAGCTCAAATATAGATAGGAAGTTGACAGAACGGATACATGGAAAGAATTATATTCAAACGAATATTACAAAGGCCATGTATTTTTGTACTGACAACAATTCTTTAATCACTATGGAAGTTGTACAGAACTGTCCTTACGTTTAACATACGAGGCTCTTTCTAATGCAGAAGGTCTAAGGTTCATCGGTTCACTATGGAGTTTGTAATTTTGGAAGTTGGCTTAGTCTGCACAGGACGGTAATTTCTAGCATTGGGAGTTTTGCGTCGTCGTCTGTGTATTACCGGTACCTACCAGATGTACGGATACGAGCACTGATGACTAATGAGTATAACTTACATCTAAAAAAGTAGCACACGGCAAGAGTAGAAAAATAATCATGGTTATTATATTAAGTTTTACGAATTTGCGAGAATTACAAAAATCAGAATTTTTTAGTTTATTTGTGTGTTTGGTTTTGTCAGGCCTGGCTAGCCGGCAACGAAGACATTAGCCCAAGACATGGAGTACTTCGCTGCTCCCCCCTACCCGATTAATGTTGGAAATGGGGTCAAGATATATATATATGATCTCTCAGATTTTGTTGGTTGCAATATGTAAAGTAAGGATACATTTTTTGGTTAAACCAATCCAAATTTTATTTATAATGATAATTCAACGTTTCAACGACTTTAGCGTCGTCTTTTTCAAGACATACAAACATACAAAACCAAATAAATAAAAAACCACAACAACCAAAAAACACTTGCATATAAAAACGAAAACACTGCCACAGCGATACATCACTGGGTAGCTCTAGCAAGCTCTTTGAATTTGCTTCTGGTTATGGGTCCCCCCTGAGACACTGCTGGAACTCTTTGTCTCTGAGAATGGTCAGCAACAGGCTGATTGATGGCTGGAAACACCTGCTGGACTCTAAGGTTAGCCTTAATCGGTTTCTAAGCCGAAGGTAGTCTTTGAGCGTCATCTCGCTTGTTCAGGTTATGAGGCCGCTTCTCAATCTCAATTGCTTCCCGGATTAACCTCGCTCGAAAATTTTCCACTGAAGCAAGAAGCCTTACCCCGGCAAAGTTAATGTTATGTCCTTCCTTTATTGTATGTTGTGCTAGAGATGACGTTGACTGGCCTTGGTCCACAGCAATTCGGTGTTCTTGAACTCGCTGCGATAAATTTCTACTTGTTTGACCAATGTAACTGTGATGACAGCCATTACAGGGTATCTCATATACTCCTTTGTTTTCTATTAATCACATCCTTACAAGTTCCCACCATTAGAACCGGTAGAACCACCCAAGTATACTGCCTATTTGCCATACATTAAAGGCACGACAGACTTGATCAGTCAACGGCTTCGCCGAGAAAACATACGAACGATCTTTAATACCGAGAAGAAAATTGGCGAAATGGTGGGAACTTGTAAGGATGTGATTCATTTAGAAAACAAAGGAGTATATGAGATACCCTGTAATGGCTGTCATCACAGTTACATTGGTCAAACAAGTAGAAAATTATCGCAGCGAGTTCAAGAACACCGACTTGCTGTGGACCAAGGCCAGTCAACGTCATCTCTAGCACAACATACAATAAAGGAAGGACATAACATTAACTTTGCCGGGGTAAGGCTTCTTGCTTCAGTGGACAATCTTCGAGCGAGGTTAATCCGGGAAGCAATTGAGATTGAGAAGCGACCTGAACAAGCGAGATGACGCTCAAAGACTACCTTCGGCTTGGAAACCGATTGTGGCTAACCTTAGAGTCCAGCAGGTGTTTCCAGCCATCAATCAGCCTGTTGCTGACCATTCTCAGAGACAAAGAGTTCCAGCAGTGTCTCAGGGGGGACCCATAACCAGAAGCAAATTCAAAGAGCTTGCTAGAGCTACCCAGTGATGTATCGCTGTGGCAGTGTTTTCATTTTTATATGCAAGTGTTTTTTTGGTTGTTGTGGTTTTTTATTTATTTGTTTTTGTATGTTTGTATGTCTTGAAAAAGACGACGCTAAAGTCGTTGAAACGTTGAATTATCATTATAAATAAAATTTGGATTGGTTTAACCGAAAAATGTATCCTTACTTTATATATATATATATTTAATCATTATTATCCAACAATATAATAAAATCGTTCAAGCATCGAACACTGTTCATATTTAAGTTACAATTACAATACTACATACATTTCAAATAAATCGAAGTCTTCCAGAGCAGAAAACTCCTTCTTGTTAAGGTCATAAGTGTCTAGTGAAGGCTTAAATTTATCGATAGACGAAATATTATATGAAAGCGGTGAATGGAGATGTCATTGCTAGGAAATACACAATAAATTGTATAATGTCCCCCACTGAAACTCTGTGCTCCTTACTTAGTTGGAACATAATAAATAAGAGACAAAACAATTTAAAAAATTAAATACAACTAAAAATATAAAAAAATGAAATAAATAAATAAATATGAACATAAAAATTATATATAATAACATGTATGTATCTAGGCGCGCGGGAGCGCGCCGGGCCAAACCATGTGCGAGCATGCGAGCTTCCACTACGCGACTCTTACTGCAAACATCGAAATAATGTATTACCCAAAGCCAAATTACAAATCCATCGGCCAAGCTTTTAATTATAAATACAGTGTGTTTATTTTGTTTCTCTCAATATTAATATCTGTATAATATAAGTGTATAAGTGTAATAATAATAATAATAATAATAATAATAATAATAATAATAATAATAATAATAATAATAATAATAATAATAATAATGATAATAATAATAATAATAATAATAATAATAATAATAATAATAATAATAATAATAATAATAATAATAATAATAATAATAATAATAAAAATAATAATAATAATAATAATAATAATAATAATAATAATAATAATAATAATAGTAATTTAAACTTGCTTCAAAAACTAAATTCTGACACAGCAAAAGAGATCAGAATATCAGAAAAGACGTTACATAGCAGACATTATAAAGAACTTCTTACGGATATCGTCGATAGGGTAGCATCGAACAAATGGTTAACGTCTGGGGACATTTTCAAGGGATTTATGATCGCTATTCAAGATAAAGTAATCAAGACTAACAATTACAAAAAATACATACTGAAAGACGTCACAGTGGAAGATAAATGTAGAAAATGTAATATGAACGGCGAAACAATTGAACATATCGTGTCTGGGTGCAAAATGCTTTGTCAAACAGATTATCTTCATAGGCATAACCAAGTTGCAAACATTGTACATCAAAAATTAGCCATGAAGTATAAACTTATAAACACAAGTACACAACCACTGCGTATTACAAATACAAGCCTGAAAAGGTATTACCGTATTAGATAGTAAAGACTACAAATTATATAACGACCGGGCAGTTATAACAGACCAAACCATACATCACAATAGACCGGATATCATATTTATTGACAAGAAGAACCAAGAAACGATTTTAATTGATGTTGCCGTCCCTTTATGCCACAATGTAGAGACAACTTGGCGGGAAAAGATAAACAGATATAAGGAATTATCTATTGAAATAAAAAGGTTGTGGAAGCAGAATAATGTAACTGTTATACCGTTAATTATATCAGCAAATGGCATTGTTCCACGTAAACTCCATGACAGTATTAAACTTATTGGTCTCCAACCGAACATATACATCGAGATGAAAAAAGCAATTATTTTGAACACGTGTAGGATAGTGCGAAAATTTTTTACTAAGAAGAATGAAGACTTCTTCAAGAAGTTCTCCATCCCGATGGTGGTTTTCGTGGTTTCCACCGTACGAAGAGCGAATGCTGGGATGAGTACAAATCGGCCACGACCGTACATCCACAGTTCGGTTTGGAAAAAATAATGTGGACAATGATATATTAAGTAGTTCTAAGTAGATTTTAATAAGGTAAACACATGGAAATACTTGACATTTGTGTGCGTACAACATGTTTATGGCGGTTTTGACCGAGTTTGTATGTATTGCAACAATAAAATAATAATAATAATTATAATAATAATAATAATAATAATAATAATAATAATAATAATAATAATAATAATAATAATAATAATAATAATAATAACAATAATAAGTATATAAATATACTTCAACTGAAAAAAATTAAATGTTATGAAAATTTAAGTGCTTTCATATTGCAGAAACGTCATCGGAAGATGATTTTAAGCTTTTTAACGATAACGAACCTGTGCTTTGCATTACAAAACAAGTGAAAGAAATATAAGCGCTGAAAAGTATGGCTCAATGGGAGACCTTATGACAGCAGCGCTGCGAGCGTTCCTGTTCACACAAATGTCAGTATGCCGCTCACTGAACGCATACAATTATTATGTCGTGTAAATACAGATGGATGTGGGACGGGTTAACCTATAATGGAACGTTTACAGCTACGCGTTGCAAGCGAAGCGAGGGTGCGAGCTCCAATCAGCGGCCGAGTTTCACGCAAAGAAGTTAATAGTTTCACACAAACTCGGCCACTGATTGGAGCTCGCGCCTTCGCTTCGCTTGCAACGCGTAGCTGTAAATCGACTTTTATGCTTAGTTCAGTACATGGACGTCGACGAGCGCCGAGCGCCGGAAGTGGATGATCCGACCAATCAGGGCGAAGCGGCGCTTGCAAGCGCCGAAGTTGGTTGGTTCCAACTTCTTCGAATCATCTACTTCCGGCGCTCGGCGCTTGTCGACGTTCATGTACTGAATTATGCATTACCCGCGTGCAAAGAGTGTGGTAGACTGAGTTTTTCCATCAACCATTGTACTTGTTTTCACTTGTTTTTTGGATTCTTCATTTAAGTTTTAAGTGCTGAAGTATGTGTATAATAAAAATTACTGTAAATGATATACTAGGCATATAAGATTTGGAGCACTTAACTGAAGCTGGGCTAGATACAATAGGCAAACTGAACGTCATCGCTCACAGCGCACTCTACCTGTCATACGATCTCCCATACTTTTAAACCCATCGACGGTCGAAATTACGACCGTTTTCAGACCCACCCTGTATATTAAGTTCTGTGTGAATAAGTAATTAGTATCATTAGAAGTAAAACGTTGCCGTCTTCTTTTGAGTTTTCTTTGTGCGATCAAAACGTCGTTACGTCAAGACCTAAGAGATAATATCCGTTAGAGTAGGAGTGATATCTTTTGTTCTTGAGAATACGGCGCGTTCACAAACGGCTTCTTGAGTCGTCTGTCAGCAACTCGGTTCGTGCATGGTAATAAAGATAATTGACAAAATATGGAAGTTGTTTCGTTTGCGAAATAATTTCATTTGAAATGTCCGAATGAAATAATATTGTGTTTACCGCTCATATTAAGGCGGAAGGGTAGTCTCAGGGTAAAAAACGCACCAACTGAAAGATGTTCATAGCGTTCATTTGCACTTCATCTAGCAAACCTCATGTAATCTAGGTATAATTTAATAAAAGCCATTATTTCTCTTATTCATTTAGTAATGTTATGTAATAGTTAAATATTATGGCATGTGTTGTTATTATGTATTACAGTATAGGTATTATTGAAATGTAATTGTTAGTGTTTATTTATATATCGTTGTTTTATTCTAGTATTATTTAGAGATATTGAGTGGTTGACCAAATATTATTAATGGTTGTAAGACACAATGTGAATGGATCACAGGTCCACTTCTTACGTCCATTTATAACTAGACTGCTCCACACATAAAATGTAACTGTTTATGTTATGAATGAATAAATAAATAAATAAATAAATAAATAAATAAATAAATAAATAAATAAATAAATAAATAAATAAATAAATAAATAAATAAATAAATAAATAAATAAATAAATAAATAAATAAATAAATAAATAAATAAATAAATAAATAAATAAATAAATAAATAAATAAATAAATAAATAAATAAATAAATAAATAAATAAATAAATAAATAAATAAATAAATAAATAAATAAATAAATAAATAAATAAATAAATAAATAAATAAATAAATAAATAAATAAATAAATAAATAAATAAATAAATAAATAAATAAATAAATAAATAAATAAATAAATAAATAAATAAATAAATAAATAAATAAATAAATAAATAAATAAATAAATAAATAAATAAATAAATAAATAAATAAATAAATAAATAAATAAATAAATAAATAAATAAATAAATAAATAAATAAATAAATAAATAAATAAATAAATAAATAAATAAATAAATAAATAAATAAATAAATAAATAAATAAATAAATAAATAAATAAATAAATAAATAAATAAATAAATAAATAAATAAATAAATAAATAAATAAATAAATAAATAAATAAATAAATAAATAAATAAATAAATAAATAAATAAATAAATAAATAAATAAATAAATAAATAAATAAATAAATAAATAAATAAATAAATAAATAAATAAATAAATAAATAAATAAATAAATAAATAAATAAATAAATAAATAAATAAATAAATAAATAAATAAATAAATAAATAAATAAATAAATAAATAAATAAATAAATAAATAAATAAATAAATAAATAAATAAATAAATAAATAAATAAATAAATAAATAAATAAATAAATAAATAAATAAATAAATAAATAAATAAATAAATAAATAAATAAATAAATAAATAAATAAATAAATAAATAAATAAATAAATAAATAAATAAATAAATAAATAAATAAATAAATAAATAAATAAATAAATAAATAAATAAATAAATAAATAAATAAATAAATAAATAAATAAATAAATAAATAAATAAATAAATAAATAAATAAATAAATAAATAAATAAATAAATAAATAAATAAATAAATAAATAAATAAATAAATAAATAAATAAATAAATAAATAAATAAATAAATAAATAAATAAATAAATAAATAAATAAATAAATAAATAAATAAATAAATAAATAAATAAATAAATAAATAAATAAATAAATAAATAAATAAATAAATAAATAAATAAATAAATAAATAAATAAATAAATAAATAAATAAATAAATAAATAAATAAATAAATAAATAAATAAATAAATAAATAAATAAATAAATAAATAAATAAATAAATAAATAAATAAATAAATAAATAAATAAATAAATAAATAAATAAATAAATAAATAAATAAATAAATAAATAAATAAATAAATAAATAAATAAATAAATAAATAAATAAATAAATAAATAAATAAATAAATAAATAAATAAATAAATAAATAAATAAATAAATAAATAAATAAATAAATAAATAAATAAATAAATAAATAAATAAATAAATAAATAAATAAATAAATAAATAAATAAATAAATAAATAAATAAATAAATAAATAAATAAATAAATAAATAAATAAATAAATAAATAAATAAATAAATAAATAAATAAATAAATAAATAAATAAATAAATAAATAAATAAATAAATAAATAAATAAATAAATAAATAAATAAATAAATAAATAAATAAATAAATAAATAAATAAATAAATAAATAAATAAATAAATAAATAAATAAATAAATAAATAAATAAATAAATAAATAAATAAATAAATAAATAAATAAATAAATAAATAAATAAATAAATAAATAAATAAATAAATAAATAAATAAATAAATAAATAAATAAATTATAATAATAAATAAATAATAATATTTCAAAAAAGCTACACAACATTGTGAAAAAGTGACACATGACGATGATATGGTTTTGTAAGAACTAAAAAGTGACATCTGATGGTGATATGGTTTTGTAAGAACTAAAAAGTGACATCTGACGGTGATATGGTTTTGTAAGAACTAAAAAGTGACACATGATGAAGATATGGTTTTGTAAGAACTAAAAAGTGACACATGATGATGATATGGTTTTGTAAGAACTAAAACGTGGATTAAAAAAAATTAAAATGTTGCAATCATTACGGTTATCATTATGAAAGTTAATTAAAGAAATAATTAATTGGCTCCCTTAAAGACAACCGTAATGACTGCATTATTTGGATTTTTTTAGTACAGTACTTAGTTTCTATGAAACCGCATCACCCTCGTTTGGCACGATTTTAATATTGTGTAGCGTTCTCAAAATATAACTAAAACATTGTTAATTGACGCAGTTTTTACAGCGAGACAAGGCATTGCCCTCCCCATGCACTTATGCCAATAAACGTTACCTGAGTGTTATGTTTGTGTAAATTGCTAAATGGCTACGTTGGGAGAGAAGAAGTAATTCAAGTATCCGATAAAAATGTAAGCTTACTTGTTTTGCACCAAAGTAGTATTACGTTGGCCTCTTTGGTAAATATTGTATAATGTGAACGTAGATGTGATTTAACGAAAACGAAATACGCACTTGCGTTTTCAGATTCCAAACATTATTTATTCCTTAATTAACTCTGGATTGGGTAAAGATCACATATAAACAGTTTTAAATTTAACTTTTCACGTGTAAATAATCTTTAATGCAAATTTTACTATTATAACTGTTATTTGTGGAGCTTTTAATTCATTATCTCATATTGCTTCGTTTTGCTATTGTTTTCGAAAACACAAAACATGCCACTAATTAATTAGAATATGTTTACTCAAAGTAGTTAATCCATTTTTGCTTGTTATGTATTAACTAAAGAGTTAAGAAATACATTGTACGTCGCATGAAACAATCGAAGCATCGATCCTCAAAGAAGTTCGACAACAATTAATAATCCCCGAGTTCTTTGTTTCCGTTGAACGAGTGCTTTGGCTCGTTTGTCCCGTGAGCCTCGTCCGACAGGCGGGCGCTGACAAAAGGTAATGAGAGCCCTTCCATTAATAACACGCGCTACAGCTACAGCTACACAGCTACGCAGCAACAGAATGATCGAGTGGGCTGAAGAGGAAATGGACGAGGTGGTAGTTTTCCACACGTAGCCTAATATAGCGGCTGATAAATGGCCCAATTGTTCATTGTGATGTGGTACCATTTGACGTAATAGACGCAGATACTCGAAAAAGGTGATTCGACAAATTAATTGTATCACTACATTGTTTTGTATTGCGTGCTATAACAAAAAAAAAAATGTATTTGCAATTTTCGTTTTCAAAAATACCATAAATAAGATAATACTGATTAATTTAAAACTACGTAAGTTATATCAACGATGCATAATAATATGGTACTTAAAGTGTTCGTTCACCTCTTGCTGCAATGTGTACCTATACACACATGTTGGTATGTAGAACACATATTGAACAACAGTTTCACCGAAAATGATTCGAGTTCCACGTAATTAGTGGTTAAATGTTTTATTCAGCCCGTTGAACGTTCTACGTTTGGCAACACTGTACCCCCGAGTTTTGTTTGAGCTTGCTTCACGCATTTGGAGGGATGGGCGAAAAGTAGCCGGCCAAGCGCATGTGTATACTCGTTTCCTAATGCAAAATAAGAAAATTCGTCGTTTTTATGTCGATTATAATATATACTACTTATTTCAGTTTCGGGATGAATATTACGACTTATGAGATATAGTTCCTAGCTTATGTTACTGAAAACAAGTGTCACTGGTTATGGTAGCAATATGCTACACTATTAGTTGTCTCTTTATTTGAAACGTAACACAATTTTTTACTGGAAATAATACTGTTTACTGAGTTAAATCAACCTGTTCTATTCATTGAACCGTCTTGCAATTATAATTTCTGTTACATTGTACGACACTATATCGAATTTCACTAGACATCAAATTTAATTTATTATTCTTAACAAATAAACAAGCTATGAACCTCTTTTAGTTGTTATGTTTTTTTGTTGCTGTTATATATTTTGTTATTATTAAATTTTGCATTATATTGTTGAGTTATAGGGCCTAGTTAGTCTAACTCAACTCAACAATGAGTGATTGTTTTACATAACACTAACAGTCAATTAATATACACACAAACGAACTGAACTGAACTAAATGGCAGGAGAAAGACCGACCATACACAAGACACAAGACGTGTGATTTCTTCTTCAGCCAATGTTATGTATGATTAACATATGACATGTAAACATATCGATGCATTGTTTCAGAATGCTGGATAGAAAAACCAACAGCCGTATGTTTGTGAGATTTAATTTGAGGTCTCCGTCAAAACCTGTTCGACGCAATTGTAACTGTATTCCTTATGGTGACAAATACTATTATAATTATATTCCTTCTTGAAAAATATTATTATCATTTCACAAATCGAAGAGAAATATAAACACATTTCCAGTGAGTTGTTACAAATCTTGTATCTACCCGCATGACCGCGCGCCTTCTGCGCCACTTTCATTTGAACAAAGTATCTCACCAGACAACGAGCGCTCCCTCTCTTGTTGTCTTCAGCCAACCACGCATCTTCAGTACCACCCCTCCTTCCAATGCCGGCTGGAGACGCAGCGCAGAGTTGGCAACATGGGTTACATGACGTAGGCAAACCACCTCGAACAGCAAGTTGCGCGAATAAACAATGGTATAGGCCGCGTGATATACACCCAAACATTGGTGTTTAGGGTTAAACTTTATATAGAGAACAACTTGCTAAAGAGGTGAAAGGGCACTTTAAGGATGATATTCACGTAGAATATCTCTAACTAGTACAGGGATGCCTTTACCAGCTTGGACTGTTTGAAAGTTATCCAAGAAGTCACTTTTTTGTATACAAAACCTAACTTATTTTAATGTGGTAGAACATCACTATATTTATAATGCTATTTACAATTCCTTTAATAAAACATAAAATGTAATCCGTTTTTACGCCAAATTTAACCGTTTTAAAATGGTATACAATATAATCTGGGAACCACCGAATATAAAGTTGACTGTTGTAGGTAACAATGAAAATATCCTACACACAGGTGAATTCTAGTGGCTTGATACATTATCTATAAACTTTTGTTCATTAATGTAATTCCCGACTTGCTTCAGGCCATAGGCCGGCGATGTAGATATTGTGTCTAAGGGCAGTCAGAGCTCAAACACAGTGTTCATATCTTTTAAAACAACTTTTAAAATCGAAATTGTGTAGATACTGCAGATAGATATTATCAAGATCCACTGATAGCGACAACAATATTTAAAGCATTAGTTGCGTGTGGAAACAATCCGATAATCAACAATAGCTCAATTATTGGATTAATCCAAATGTCTATCTATCATGTATCTAGCATGTATTTTGTTCCGTTGTCTATGGACCCTGATATCTAGCTACGTCATCTATCAGCAATTGCAATTTTGAAAGTTGTTTGTAGATACTCTGACTGACGCACACTTTGAAAGAAGATGATTCCATTAAAAATATAATACAAGTGTTCCTACAACGTAAGAAATAAATCCATTGCTGACAAGTGCTAGGCATAGGCGCCAACTACTATGGGAGGGGGGGGGGGGGGGGCTTGGGGTCTAGCGACCACGGCGCCTATGAGTGCTACACTCTGTCGGTAGCGGCAATATATTGCACTTACAGCAACAAGTATTCTGCTGTTGATCACCTGTCAACACAGATAACATGTTTATTAAAATTGAATGCACAGAAACAAACCCGTTGGAGGGCCATTTCTCCCTGCATTCCGGCATTTTCCACCTTTGCTGATTGACTTGTGTTTGGGTTTCCCTCTGAGTTGAGGCCTAATTCTGACTCACATAGCGCTGTAAAGGGGCTTATTACGGTGGTCTTACCCACAGCCGTGCGCAAAGCGTCTAACATTAGACCCGGCACAAGTGGCATGGTTCTGGGGTCTGGGGCGAAGCCCCAGCCGCCGAAGGCAAACTTTTATGGCCTAAAACGCGATTTTAAGACGCGACGCTTTCCGCTGCCATAGGATCTTGTGGCCCCTATAGAGCTATGTTCCGTTTAATTTAAATAAAAGATAAATTAGAAATTATTTGCGCAGTACCGGGTGAAGTGGGCCTTTGCGTAAAAACGCGCTACTGACAGTGCATTTTAATTTGAAGACTAATTTAAAGTTAAGTTTAAAGTTAAACTACTTTCGGCCCAGGCCGGGTCTAAAGGAATTGGAGTCCATGCGCGGCCCGACCGTCAAGTTGACACATTAGGTCCGGCCTGGGCCGTGCGCACGCCTATGGACTCTTACCAAGGGGCTGGACCTATTAAAGATTGGAATAACGATGCAACCGAGCTCAAACACAACAATAGATTTATTTCAAGGGAAATCATACCAATGGTGTAGCCACGATCTCGTAGCCGGTTTCCACAGCAACATTGGGCTATGTTAGGAGGAGAGATGGTAACCGTTTTCCTCCAAAACACTATTTATCGTTGGTGGCCGGTACAGATTGGAGGGTTCGAAAGCTTGTGTAAATGCTTTGTTCTTCTCATCAACCGTTTTGCTAGAAGAGGCACCTACATAATGACTTCCGTTCTATCGAATGGTTCGGTTAGCCGATGGCGTCCTTGCTACTTTTCGATAAGGGAAGGCTACGTGCCAGTACTAGGTTTCTTTTCCTCCTCCTTCATTGTCATGCTTCTATATCAACCATTAAATTTGCACTAGGGGTGTTGCAAATATAGAAATATAGAATAAATACCTTCAATTTCGTGAAATGTCCCTTTGGTTTAACATAATAGAACATAATGGTATTTCAACGCCCACATATTTACTTATCCTTCAGTTAACTTGTTTTCCACCATGATAGTCACCTATAACAATACACCAATGTGTGTATAGTCTTCACTAGCAGTTAAATATTTATGTAGTCTTAACTAGCAGTTAAATATTTATGTTGTCTTCACTAGCAATAAAATATTATGTTTTCTTAACAAGCAGTTAAATATTGATTTAGTCTTCACTAGCAGTTAAATATTTTACTATCCAAATTGGAGATTGAAGTACCGGACATTATATAAGTGAGCCAAACATATCGCTGCAAGGAATCTAGTTCTGAGCGCGAATTCAATGGCGAACCGCCGCAGTCCATGGAAAGGTCCCAATGCAGTGACGTCAGATATAAAACAACACTTTCCCTAGCGCAGCATATTCCATTTTTTGAATTCTATTCACTTAACAAACGTTTAAAACATAGTATTGGCTGTTGAAGACAATGAACGCTGATGCGTGATGTCCGATTGACGAATGTGACGTGGTAGCATTGATTGATCTTCACAGCGTACGGGGACAGACTGTGTTTGACGAATGAGACGTTGTAGCATTGATTGATCTTCACAGCGTGCGGTGACAGACTGTGTTTGACGCATGAGACGTTGTAGCATTGATTGATCTTCACAGCGTACGGGGACGGACTGTGTTTGACGCATGAGACGTTGTAGCATTGATTGATCTTCACAGCGTGCGGGGACAGACTGTGTTTGACGCATGAGACGTTGTAGCATTGATTGATCTTCACAGCGTGCGGGGACAGACTGTGTTTAAAGCATGAGACGTTGTAGCATTGATTGATCTTCACAGCGTGCGGTGACAGACTGTGTTTGACGAATGAGACGTTGTAGCATTGATTGATCTTCACAGCGTGCAGGGACAGACTGTGTTTGACAAATGAGACGTTGTAGCATTGATTGATCTTCACAGCGTACGGGGACAGACTGTGTTTGACAAATTATACGTTGAAGCATTGATTGATCTTCACAGCGTGCGGGGACAGACTTTGTTTGACGCATGAGAAGTTGTAGCATTGATTGATCTTCACAGCGTACAGGGACAGACTGTGTTTGACGCATGAGAAATTGTAGCATTGATTGTTCTTCACAGCGTACGGGGACAGACTGTGTTTGACGAATGAGACGTTGTAGCATTGATTGATCTTCACAGCGTACGGGGACAGACTGTGTTTGACGAATGAGACGTTGTAGCATTGATTGATCTTCACAGCGTGCGGGGACAGACTGTGTTTGACGAATGAGACGTTGTAGCATTGATTGATCTTCACAGCGTACAGGGACAGACTGTGTTTGACAAATGAGACGTTGTAGCATTGATTGATCTTCACAGCGTACGGGGACAGACTGTGTTTGACAAATTATACGTTGAAGCATTGATTGATCTTCACAGCGTGCGGGGACAGACTTTGTTTGACGCATGAGAAGTTGTAGCATTGATTGATCTTCACAGCGTACAGGGACAGACTGTGTTTGACGCATGAGAAATTGTAGCATTGATTGTTCTTCACAGCGTACAGGGACAGACTGTGTTTGACGCATGAGAAGTTGTAGCATTGATTGATCTTCACAGCGTACGGGGACAGACTGTGTTTGACGCATGAGAAATTGTAGCATTGATTGATCTTCACAGCGTGCGGGGACAGACTGTGTTGTTTGACAAATAAGACGTTGTAGCATTGATTGATCTTCACAGCGTGCGGTGACAGACTGTGTTTGACGAATGGGACGTTGTAGCATTGATTAATCTTCACAGCGTGCGGGGACAGACTGTGTTTGACGAATGGGACGTTATAGCATTGATTGATCTTCACAGCGTGCGGTGACAGACTGTGTTTGACGAATGTGACGTTGTAGCATTGATTGATCTTCACATCGTGCGGGGACTGACTGTGTTTGACGAATGTGACGTTGTAGCATTGATTGATCTTCACATCGTGCGGGGACAGACTGTGTTTGACGAATGGGACGTTATAGCATTGATTGATCTTCACAGCGTGCGGTGACAGACTGTGTTTGACGAATGTGACGTTGTAGCATTGATTGATCTTCACATCGTGCGGGGACTGACTGTGTTTGACGAATGTGACGTTGTAGCATTGATTGATCTTCACATCGTGCGGGGACAGACTGTGTTTGACGAATGGGACGTTATAGCATTGATTGATCTTCACAGCGTGCGGTGACGGACTGTGTTTGACGAATGAGAAGTTGAAGCATTGATTGATCTTCACATCGTGCGGGGACAGACTGTGTTTGACGCATGAGAAGTTGTAGCATTGATTGATCTTCACAGCGTACGGGGACAGACTGTGTTTAAAGCATGAGACGTTGTAGCATTGATTGATCTTCACAGCGTGCGGGGACAGACTGTGTTTGACGAATGAGACGTTGAAGCATTGATTGATCTTCACAGCGTACGGGGACAGACTGTGTTTGACGCATGAGACGTTGTAGCATTGATTGATCTTCACAGCGTACGGGGACAGACTGTGTTTGACGAATGAGACGTTGTAGCATTGATTGATCTTCACAGCGTACGGGGACAGACTGTGTTTGACGAATGAGACGTTGTAGCATTGATTGATCTTCACAGCGTACGGAGACAGACTGTGTTTGACGAATGAGACGTTGTAGCATTGATTGATCTTCACAGCGTACGGGGACAGACTGTGTTTGACGAATGAGACGTTGTAGCATTGATTGATCTTCACAGCGTACGGGGACAGACTGTGTTTGACGCATGAGACGTTGTAGCATTGATTGATCTTCACAGCGTACGGGGACAGACTGTGTTTGACGAATGAGACGTTGTAGCATTGATTGATCTTCACAGCGTACGGGGACAGACTGTGTTTGACGAATGAGAAGTTGTAGCATTGATTGATCTTCACATCGTGCGGGGACGGACTGTGTTTGACGAATGAGAAGTTGTAGCATTGATTGATCTTCACATCGTGCGGGGACGGACTGTGTTTGACGAATGAGACGTTGTAGCATTGATTGATCTTCACAGCGTGCGGGGACAGACTGTGTTTGACGAATGGGACGTTATAGCATTGATTGATCTTCACAGCGTGCGGGGACAGACTGTGTTTGACGAATGAGAAGTTGTAGCATTGATTGATCTTCACATCGTGCGGGGACGGACTGTGTTTGACGAATGTGACGTTGTAGCATTGATTGATCTTCACATCGGGCGGGGACGGACTGTGTTTGTCGAATGTGACGTTGTAGCATTGATTGATCTTCACATCGTGCGGGGACGGACTGTGTTTGACGAATGTGACGTTGTAGCATTGATTGATCTTCACATCGTGCGGGGACGGACTGTGTTTGACGAATGTGACGTTGTAGCATTGATTGATCTTCACATCGTGCGGGGACGGACTGTGTTTGACGAATGTGACGTTGTAGCATTGATTGATCTTCACATCGTGCGGGGACGGACTGTGTTTGACGAATGTGACGTTGTAGCATTGATTGATCTTCACATCGTGCGGGGACGGACTGTGTTTGACGAATGTGACGTTGTAGCATTGATTGATCTTCACATCGTGCGGGGACGGACTGTGTTTGACGAATGTGACGTTGTAGCATTGATTGATCTTCACATCGTGCGGGGACGGACTGTGTTTGACGAATGTGACGTTGTAGCATTGATTGATCTTCACAGCGTACGGGGACAGACTGTGTTTGACGAATGTGACGTTGTAGCATTGATTGATCTTCACATCGTGCGGGGACGGACTGTGTTTGACGAATGTGACGTTGTAGCATTGATTGATCTTCACAGCGTACGGGGACAGACTGTGTTTGACGAATGTGACGTTGTAGCATTGATTGATCTTTACATCGTGCGGGGACGGACTGTGTTTGACGAATGTGACGTTGTAGCATTGATTGATCTTCACAGCGTACGGGGACAGACTGTGTTTGACGAATGTGACGTTGTAGCATTGATTGATCTTCACATCGTGCGGGGACGGACTGTGTTTGACGAATGTGACGTTGTAGCATTGATTGATCTTCACATCGTGCGGGGACGGACTGTGTTTGACGAATGTGACGTTGTAACATTGATTAATCTTCACAGCGTGCGGGGACAGTCTGTTTGTTAGACACATCCGCAGTCGATTAGAAAAAAACAGGACTACAATTCAGAGATCTGCCTCTACCCTTGCGCATTGACCTTCAGAAAGGGGGTGAGGTGGTAATATAGAAGTAAGAATAGTAGGCAATGCCCATACCATGTTGAATACACCGGTTCTCGTTTGCTCGCCAAAGTTAAGCAACATCGAGTGTGGTCAGTACTTGGATGGGTGACCGCTTGGGCAAACTATAGCCAACGGTTTATCCGCGGTCGCTTATCCGGTTCCCATACGAACACCAAGCTAAGCAACCTCGGACTAGGTCAGGAGGAGGATGGGTGACCACTCTCCTTCGAAACACTAGTTACCGTTGGTTTTGAGCAGAATGGAGGTTCGAAAGCTTGTGTAACAGCTTCTTTCTTCTCGTCAACTTCTCGGCAGTCTTGGTTAGTGGAGGAACCTATATAACTGGTAAAAGTTATACCGTCCTTTCGGATGGGACGTCAAGTTGATGGTCCGCTTGGTATTTTTCGACGGCAGTAGGCTACGTGCTGGTACCAGGTTTCCCCTCCTCCCTTCCTCATAATCATTCATCATTTATCATTATACAGTATATTAAAATTGCAAAAGTGGGTCACAAGTTTATAAGATACAAGTTGTATCACCGCTACAAATATCGCCTTCAACCACTAGTTCCTTTGACAGTTATTTGTATGAATGAGATAGGCAAGGTAGAACAGACAGTCTTCCCTCTACATTCTCGTAACTTGTTTTGGAGTCGTAAACGTTGGTAGCGAAGAAGCTTCGTTGTAAAATAAGACCGGCGTGGAAAACCTACTCGCGGTAAATCCACATCACATCGCAGCCCTTGTTTACTTTAACTATCGAGTTGCAGTCCAAGAGCAGAGAACGTGCCCGAAATGCGAAACGATTACAACGGCTACAGATTTATAGCAAACCAAAAATCTCCCGTTCTTGTGTCATCATAATATTCACTCGTAACAACGACGCTTTGTGAATATTCAACGCTTGTTTTCACCCAGTCCTGCCCTGCAGACAATTAGCCATCGCTGATCTTTTTGCAGATCTTAGCGCTGCTGCCACGTTTCGCATAACGCTGACACATTAAAGTATTCTAGAAGGCTCACAGTCGCTGTAAAAGCAACGGCATAGCTTATATTGTTGCCACGTATACAAGAAAGTATTGTGGCACGTTCAGTGGCTGTTAACGCTACAACATTGGTTGCATGCAAGGATGGAGGAACCACCTATCTAATATCATTGGGTTGCATGGTTACCATGCTTAGCTCAGCATGACGACATATCTACACAATGTTACTTCGCTTCTCAATCAATCAATTTATACTTTATAGACAACGGGATATGAGTCTCACGTAAATAACGCACATTTTCGTTTGTATAAATTATTCCTCAAGAATGTTACACGAAATATAAAATCTGAGTCTACAGCGCAGCACACGGTCATTTATTTGGTGAGCCCGACAATAATTACATGCTGAATTTAGTAAGTTTGTTATTTTTATTGAATTGTTACTACTAACTATGGATTAAGTAATCAGAATAACTACCCCACTAATTACAATAATTGATATATTTATCATTCATCAGTCTATCACTCGATAATGAAGTAATATTGTTTATCTGCAAAATGGTTGACATCGGCTGTTACAACAGATAGATAGAAACTATACAATATACATGCTGCTGCCACTCACACATTATATATGACTGCATATTTTGCGATTGGCTTTAACACTTTACATCCTAACAGGATGAAGCCATATGACCAAGCTATCTAGTACGTCGTATCGTAAAACAATAAATGATGATTCTAATATGCACGGATGGTTCCAAGCGGGTTACTGACATCTCCGGCAAACATACGACGATCATCATAGTCGCTTAATGTATGTGTCAACATCGACTCAAGAGATACAGGTAGTTCACAATACTTTGAACCCTTAAAACTCAATAAGATCGTCTGCAAGAGTTATCATGCGGTCCCCTACGGATAACAAAGCTGAAATACAAGCTGCCCAAAGAACATTCACTTATGCCATCTATGATAGTTACAATGAAATGTAATTTGCACCCACACACAAGCATCATGCTCATGTGGGTACTCGCTTGCTCATTTACAGTTGATTCACAATGTTATATGACTGTGTCTAGTACTATGCTATTGTTTATGATACGATATTGTAATTAAATGTAAACAGAGTAACGAATAAAAGCTATTTTTGATTTGATTTGATTTGATTTGAGTCTCGGCGGAGATAACTTTACACAAGCAATATCACCTTAAACCTCTGATCGTAACAAAGCGAGTTGTTATAGCCACTAAGAGGTTCACTGTCAGCTTCGTGGAGCAGCATTGAGTGACGTCACAGTATCCCTTACTTCCCTGCGACGCCCTTGCTATAGCCAACAGGGACAATTCACAGGGGCAAGTATCAGGTAACATTATATGTGAAAAAGATGATAGGCTAATAATTTTAACTTACACTAGTTGTGAAGCCATCGTGGTTAAAATATTGCCATAAGCAGAGCGTTCAAAACGAATAATTTAAATGAAAAGTATCGTTATGTGTGCAAGGGAATTTGATATGATGAAGACTTCGAGATTATCTAAATATGATGGCTAACAAGACATTTGTGGTGTAATAATTATATTACACTTATAGTGAACACTAATAAGTGTAACATAATATTCTTTCCCAATATATTTCCAACTAATTAAACACGTTTAGGAATACCTTTGTTAATCCGATACAATGCCGTTTAATACACATTCTTTCTCGGAGAACTCAAGGGTTCCATATGTATCATCTACGAGAAGCCGTCGTGACTGTGAACCAGTGCTTTGCAAAAACGCTCAGCACAGACTGCACAAGTTATTAAGAACTAGACCTAGAAATACACAGCTAAGTCTGCATATCTAGAGGGACGCAGCGCATTCCCCTTAAGACGCGTTCACACACCTTACTAAGGACTACGGCTAGAAGTACACAGCACAGTCTGCACATCTAGCGGGACCCGGCGCCTCCCCCTTAAGACGCGTTCACACACCTTACTAAGGACTACGGCTAGAAGTACACAGCACAGTCTGCACATCTAGCGGGACCCGGCGCCTCCCCCTTAAGACGCGTTCACACACCTTACTAAGGACTACGGCTAGAAGTACACAGCACAGTCTGCACATCTAGCGCGACCCGGCGCCTCCCCCTTAAGACGCGTTCACACACCTTACTAAGGACTACGGCTAGAAGTACACAGCACAGTCTGCACATCTAGCGGGACCCGGCGCCTCCCCCTTAAGACGCGTTCACACACCTTACTAAGGACTACGGCTAGAAGTACACAGCACAGTCTGCACATCTAGCGGGACCCGGCGCCTCCCCTTTAAGACGCGTTCACACACCTTACTAAGGACTACGGCTAGAAGTACACAGCACAGTCTGCACATCTAGCGGGACCCGGCGCCTCCCCCTTAAGACGCGTTCACACACCTTACTAAGGACTACGGCTAGAAGTACACAGCACAGTCTGCACATCTAGCGGGACCCGGCGCCTCCCCCTTAAGACGCGTTCACACACCTTACTAAGGACTACGGCTAGAAGTACACAGCACAGTCTGCACATCTAGCGGGACCCGGCGCCTCCCCCTTAAGACGCGTTCATACACCTTACTAAGAACTACGGCTAGAAGTACACAGCACAGTCTGCACATCTAGCGGGACCCGGCGCCTCCCCCTTAAGACGCGTTCACACACCTTACTAAGAACTACGGCTAGAAGTACACAGCACAGTCTGCACATCTAGCGGGACCCGGCGCCTCCCCCTTAAGACGCGTTCACACACCTTACTAAGGACTACGGCTAGAAGTACACAGCACAGTCTGCACATCTAGCGGGACCCGGCACCTCCCCCTTAAGACGCGTTCATACACCTTACTAAGGACTACGGCTAGAAGTACACAGCACAGTCTGCACATCTAGCGGGACCCAACGCCTCCCCCTTAAGACGCGTTCACACACCTTACTAAGGACTACGGCTAGAAGTACACAGCACAGTCTGCACATCTAGCGGGACCCAGCGCCTCCCCCTTAAGACGCGTTCACACACCTTACTAAGGACTACGGCTAGAAGTACACAGCACAGTCTGCACATCTAGCGGGACCCGGCGCCTCCCCCTTAAGACGCGTTCACACACCTTACTAAGGACTACGGCTAGAAGTACACAGCACAGTCTGCACATCTAGCGGGACCCAGCGCCTCCCCCTTAAGACGCGTTCACACACCTTACTAAGGACTACGGCTAGAAGTACACAGCACAGTCTGCACATCTAGCGGGACCCAGCGCCTCCCCCTTAAGACGCGTTCACACACCTTACTAAGGACTACGGCTAGAAGTACACAGCACAGTCTGCACATCTAGCGGGACCCAGCGCCTCCCCCTTAAGACGCGTTCACACACCTTACTAAGGACTACGGCTAGAAGTACACAGCACAGTTTGCACATCTAGCGGGACCCGGCGCCTCCCCCTTAAGACGCGTTCACACACCTTACTAAGGACTACGGCTAGAAGTACACAGCACAGTCTGCACATCTAGCGGGACCCGGCGCCTCCCCCTTAAGACGCGTTCACACACCTTACTAAGGACTACGGCTAGAAGTACACAGCACAGTCTGCACATCTAGCAGGACCCAGCGCCTCCCCCTTAAGACGCGTTCACACACCTTACTAAGGACTACGGCTAGAAGTACACAGCACAGTCTGCACATCTAGCGGGACCCGGCGCCTCCCCCTTAAGACGCGTTCACACACCTTACTAAGGACTACGGCTAGAAGTACACAGCACAGTCTGCACATCTAGCGGGACCCGGCGCCTCACCCTTAAGACGCGTTCACACGTCTTACTAAGGACTACGGCTAGAAGTACACAGCACAGTCTGCACATCTAGCGGGACCCTGCGCCTCCCCCTTAAGACGCGTTCACACACCTTACTAAGGACTACGGCTAGAAGTACACAGCACAGTCTGCACATCTAGCGGGACCCGGCGCCTCCCCCTTAAGACGCGTTCACACACCTTACTAAGGACTACGGCTAGAAGTACACAGCACAGTCTGCACATCTAGCGGGACCCGGCGCCTCCCTCTTAAGACGCGTTCACACACCTTACTAAGGACTACGGCTAGAAGTACACAGCACAGTCTGCACATCTAGCGGGACCCAGCGCCTCCCCCTTAAGACGCGTTCACACACCTTACTAAGGACTACGGCTAGAAGTACACAGCACAGTCTACACATCTAGCTGGACCCGGCGCCTCCCCCTTAAGACGCGTTCACACACCTTACTAAGGACTACGGCTAGAAGTACACAGCACAGTCTGCACATCTAGCGGGACCCGGCGCCTCCCCCTTAAGACGCGTTTACACACCTAACTAAGGACTACGGCTAGAAGTACACAGCACAGTCTGCACATCTACCGGAAAGCGGCGCCTCCCCCTTAAAACGCGTTCACACACCTTATTAAGGACTACGGCTAGAAGTACACAGTACAGTCTGCACATCTAGCGGGACCCAGCGCCTCCCCCTTAAGACGCGTTCACACACCTTACTAAAGGACTACGGCTAGAAGTACACAGCACAGTCTGCACATCTAGCGGGACCCAGCGCCTCCCCCTTAAGACGCGTTCACACACCTTACTAAGGACTACGGCTAGAAGTACACAGCACAGTCTGCACATCTAGCGGGACCCGGCGCCTCCCCCTTAAGACGCGTTCACACACCTTACTAAGGACTACGGCTAGAAGTACACAGCACAGTCTGCACATCTAGCGGGACCCAGCGCCTCCTCCTTTAGACGCGTTCACACACCTTACTAAGGACTACGGCTAGAAGTACACAGCACAGTCTGCACATCTAGCGGGACCCGGCGCCTCCCCCTTAAGACGCGTTCACACACCTTACTTAGGACTACGGCTAGAAGTACACAGCACAGTCTGCACATCTAGCGGGACCCAGCGCCTCCCCCTTAAGACGCGTTAACACACCTTACTAAGGACTACGGCTAGAAGTACACAGCACAGTCTGCACATCTAGCGGGACCCGGCGCCTCCCCCTTAAGACGCGTTCACACACCTTACTAAGGACTACGGCTAGAAGAACACAGCACAGTCTGCACATCTAGCAGGACCCAGCGCCTCCCCCTTAAGACGCGTTCACATACCTTACTAAGGACTACGGCTAGAAGTACACAGCACAGTCTGCACATCTAGCGGGACCCAGCGCCTCCCCCTTAAGACGCGTTCACACACCTTAATAAGGACTACGGCTAGAAGTACACAGCACAGTCTGCACATCTAGCGGGACCCGGCGCCTCCCCCTTAAGACGCGTTCACACACCTTACTAAGGACTACGGCTAGAAGTACACAGCACAGTCTGCACGTCTAGCGGGACCCGGCGCCTCCCCCTTAAGACGCGTTCACACACCTTACTAAGGACTACGGCTAGAAGTACACAGCACAGTCTGCACATCTAGCGGGACCCGGCGCCTCCCCCTTAAGACGCGTTCACACACCTTACTAAGGACTACGGCTAGAAGTACACAGCACAGTCTGCACATCTAGCGGGACCCGGCGCCTCCCCCTTAAGACGCGTTCACACACCTTACTAAGGACTACGGCTTGAAGTACACAGCACAGTCTGCACATCTAGCGGGACCCAGCGCCTCCCCCTTAAGACGTGTTCACACACCTTACTAAAAAACTACGGCTAGAAGTACACAGCACAGTCTGCACATCTAGCGGGACCCGGCGCCTCCCCCTTAAGACGCGTTCACACACCTTACTAAGGACTACGGCTAGAAGTACACAGCACAGTCTGCACATCTAGCGGGACCCGGCGCCTCCCCCTTAAGACGCGTTCACACACCTTACTAAGGACTACGGCTAGAAGTACACAGCACAGTCTGCACATCTAGCGGGACCCTGCGCCTCCCCCTTAAGACGCGTTCACACACCTTACTAAGGACTACGGCTAGAAGTACACAGCACAGTCTGCACATCTAGCGGGACCCTGCGCCTCCCCCTTAAGACGCGTTCACACACCTTACTAAAAAACTACGGCTAGAAGTACACAGCACAGTCTGCACATCTAGCGGGACCCGGCGCCTCCCCCTTAAGACGCGTTCACACACCTTACTAAGGACTACGGCTAGAAGTACACAGCACAGTCTGCACATCTAGCGGGACCCTGCGCCTCCCCCTTAAGACGCGTTCACACACCTTACTAAGGACTACGGCTAGAAGTACACAGCACAGTCTGCACATCTAGCGGGACCCGGCGCCTCCCCCTTAAGACGCGTTCACACACCTTACTAAGGACTACGGCTAGAAGTACACAGCACAGTCTGCACATCTAGCGGGACCCGGCGCCTCCCCCTTAAGACGCGTTCACACACCTTACTAAGGACTACGGCTAGAAGTACACAGCACAGTCTGCACATCTAGCGGGACCCAGCGCCTCCCCCTTAAGACGCGTTCACACACCTTACTAAGGACTACGGCTAGAAGTACACAGCACAGTCTGCACATCTAGCGGGACCCAGCGCCTCCCCCTTAAGACGCGTTCACACACCTTACTAAGGACTACGGCTAGAAGTACACAGCACAGTCTGCACATCTAGCGGGACCCAGCGCCTCCCCCTTAAGACGCGTTCACACACCTTACTCAGGACTACGGCTAGAAGTACACAGCACAGTCTGCACATCTAGCCGGACCCGGCGCCTCCCCCTTAAGACGCGTTCACACACCTTACTAAGGACTACGGCTAGAAGTACACAGCACAGTCTGCACATCTAGCGGGACCCGGCGCCTCCCCCTTAAGACGCGTTCACACACCTTACTAAGGACTACGGCTAGAAGTACACAGCACAGTCTGCACATCTAGCGGGACCCGGCGCCTCCCCCTTAAGACGCGTTCACACACCTTACTAAGGACTACGGCTACAAGTACACAGCACAGTCTGCACATCTAGCGGGACCCGGCGCCTCCCCTTTAAGACGCGTTCACACACCTTACTAAGGACTACGGCTAGAAGTACACAGCACAGTCTGCACATCTAGCGGGACCCGGCGCCTCCCCTTTAAGACGCGTTCACACACCTTACTAAGGACTACGGCTAGAAGTACACAGCACAGTCTGCACATCTAGCGGGACCCGGCGCCTCCCCTTTAAGACGCGTTCACACACCATACTCAGGACTACGGCTAAAAGTACACAGCACAGTCTGCACATCTAGCGGGACCCGGTGCCTCCCCCTTAAGACGCGTTCACACACCTTACTAAGGACTACGGCTAGAAGTACACAGCACAGTCTGCACAACTAGCGGGACCCGGCGCCTCCCCCTTAAGACGCGTTCACACACCTTACTAAGGACTACGGCTAGAAGTACACAGCACAGTCTGCACATCTAGCGGGACCCAGCGCCTCCCCCATACGACGCGTTTACACACCTTACTAAGGACTACGGCTAGAAGTACACAGCACAGTCTGCACATCTAGCGGGACCCAGCGCCTCCCCCTTACGACGCGTTCACACACCTTACTAAGGACTACGGCTAGAAGTACACAGCACAGTCTGCACATCTAGCGGTACCCAGCGCCTCCCCCTTAAGACGCGTTCACACACCTTACTAAGGACTACGGCTAGAAGTACACAGCACAGTCTGCACATCTAGCGGGACCCAGCGCCTCCCCCTTAAGACGCGTTCACACACCTTACTAAGGACTACAGCTAGAAGTACACAGCACAGTCTGCACATCTAGCGGGACCCGGCGCCTCCCCCTTAAGACGCGTTCACACACCTTACTAAGGACTACGGCTAGAAGTACACAGCACAGTCTGCACATCTAGCGGGACCCGGCGCCTCCCCCTTAAGACGCGTTCACACACCTTACTAAGGACTACGGCTAGAAGTACACAGCACAGTCTACACATCTAGCGGGACCCGGCGCCTCCCCCTTAAGACGCGTTCACACACCTTACTAAGGACTACGGCTAGAAGTACACAGCACAGTCTGCACATCTAGCGGGACCCAGCGCCTCCCCCTTAAGACTCGTTCACACACCTTACTAAGGACTACGGCTAGAAGTACACAGCACAGTCTGCACATCTAGCGGGACCCGGCGCCTCCCCCTTAAGACGCGTTCACACACCTTACTAAGGACTACGGCTAGAAGTACACAGCACAGTCTGCACATCTAGCGGGACCCGGCGCCTCCCCCTTAAGACGCGTTCACACACCTTACTAAGGACTACGGCTAGAAGTACACAGCACAGTCTGCACATCTAGCGGGACCCGGCGCCTCCCCCTTAAGACGCGTTCACACACCTTACTAAGGACTACGGCTAGAAGTACACAGCACAGTCTGCACATCTAGCGGGACCCGGCGCCTCCCCCTTAAGACGCGTTCACACACCTTACCAAGGACTACGGCAAGAAGTACACAGCACAGTCTGCACATCTAGCGGGACCCAGCGCCTCCCCCTTAAGACTCGTTCACACACCTTACTAAGGACTACGGCTAGAAGTACACAGCACAGTCTGCACATCTAGCGGGACCCGGCGCCTCCCCCTTAAGACGCGTTCACACACCTTACTAAGGACTACGGCTAGAAGTACACAGCACAGTCTGCACATCTAGCGGGACCCGGCGCCTCCCCCTAAGGACGCGTTCACACACCTTACTAAGGATTACGGCTAGAAGTACACAGCACAGTCTGCACATCTAGCGGGACCCAGCGCCTCCCCCTTAAGACGCGTTCACACACCTTACTTAGGACTACGGCTAGAAGTACACAGCACAGTCTGCACATCTAGCGGGACCCGGCGCCTCCCCCTTAAGACGCGTTCACACACCTTACTAAGGACTACGGCTAGAAGTACACAGCACAGTCTGCACATCTAGCGGGACCCGGCGCCTCCACCTTAAGACGCGTTCATACACCTTACTAAGGACTACGGCTAGAAGTACACAGCACAGTCTGCACATCTAGCGGGACCCAGCGCCTCCACCTTAAGACGCGTTCACACACCTTACTAAGGACTACGGCTAGAAGTACACAGCACAGTCTGCACATCTAGCGGGACCCAGCGCCTCCCCCTTAAGACGCGTTCACACACCTTACTAAGGACTACGGCTAGAAGTACACAGCACAGTCTGCACATCTAGCGGGACCCGGCGCCTCCCCCTTAAGACGCGTTCACACACCTTACTAAGGACTACGGCTAGAAGTACACAGCACAGTCTGCGCATCTAGCGGGACCCGGCGCCTCCCCCTTAAGACACGTTCACACACCTTACTAAGGACTACGGCTAGAAGTACACAGCACAGTCTGCACATCTAGCGGGACCCTGCGCCTCCCCCTTAAGACGCGTTCACACACCTAACTTAGGACTACGGCTAGAAGTACACAGCACAGTCTGCACATCTAGCGGTACCCGGCGCCTCCCCCTTAAGACGCGTTCACACACCTTACTAAGGACTACGGCTAGAAGTACACAGCACAGTCTGCACATCTAGCGGGACCCGGCGCCTCCCCCTTAAGACGCGTTCACACACCTTACTAAGGACTACGGCTAGAAGTACACAGCACAGTCTGCACATCTAGCGGGACCCGGCGCCTCCCCCTTAAGACGCGTTCACACACCTTACTAAGGACTACGGCTAGAAGTACACAGCACAGTCTGCACATCTAGCGGGACCCGGCGCCTCCCCCTTAAGACGCGTTCACACACCTTACTAAGGACTACGGCTAGAAGTACACAGCACAGTCTGCACATCTAGCGGGACCCAGCGCCTCCCCCTTAAGACGCGTTCACACACCTTACTAAGGACTACGGCTAGAAGTACACAGCACAGTCTGCACATCTAGCGGGACCCGTCGCCTCCCCCTTAAGACGCGTTCACACACCTTACTAAGGACTACGGCTAGAAGTACACAGCACAGTCTGCACATCTAGCGGGACCCGGCGCCTCCCCCTTAAGACGCGTTCACACACCTTACTAAGGACTACGGCTAGAAGTACACAGCACAGTCTGCACATCAAGCGGGACCCAGCGCCTCCCCCTTAAGACGCGTTCACACACCTTACTAAGGACTACGGCTAGAAGTACACAGCACAGTCTGCACATCTAGCGGGACCCAGCGCCTCCCCCTTAAGACGCGTTCACACACCTTACTAAGGACTACGGCTAGAAGTACACAGCACAGTCTGCACATCTAGCGGGACCCGGCGCCTCCCCCTTAAGACGCGTTCACACACCTTACTTAGGACTACGGCTAGAAGTACACAGCACAGTCTGCACATCTAGCGGGACCCGGCGCCTCCCCCTTAAGACGCGTTCACACACCTTACTAAGGACTACGGCTAGAAGTACACAGCACAGTCTGCACATCTAGCGGGACCCGGCGCCTCCCCCTTAAGACGCGTTCACACACCTTACTAAGGACTACGGCTAGAAGTACACAGCACAGTCTGCACATCCAGCGGGACCCGGCGCCTCTCCCTTAAGACGCGTTCACACACCTTACTAAGGACTACGGCTAGAAGTACACAGCACAGTCTGCACATCTAGCGGGACCCAGCGCCTCCCCCTTAAGACGCGTTCACACACCTTACTAAGGACTACGGCTAGAAGTACACAGCACAGTCTGCACATCCAGCGGGACCCGGCGCCTCCCCCTTAAGACGCGTTCACACACCTTACTAAGGACTACGGCTAGAAGTACACAGCACAGTCTGCACATCTAGCGGGACCCGGCGCCTCCCCCTTAAGACGCGTTCACACACCTTACTAAGGACTACGGCTAGAAGTACACAGCACAGTCTGCACATCTAGCGGGACCCGGCGCTTCCCCCTTAAGACGCGTTCACACACCTTACTAAGGACTACGGCTAGAAGTACACAGCACAGTCTGCACATCTAGCAGGACCCGGCGCCACCCCCTTAAGACGCGTTCACACACCTTACTTAGGACTACGGCTAGAAGTACACAGCACAGTCTGCACATCCAGCGGGACCCGGCGCCTCCCCCTTAAGACGCGTTCACACACCTTACTAAGGACTACGGCTAGAAGTACACAGCACAGTCTGCACATCTAGCGGGACCCAGCGCCTCCCCCTTAAGACGCGTTCACACACCTTACTAAGGACTACGGCTAGAAGTACACAGCACAGTCTGCACATCTAGCGGGACCCAGCGCCTCCCCCTTAAGACGCGTTCACACACCTTACTCAGGACTACGGCTAGAAGTACACAGCACAGTCTGCACATCTAGCGGGACCCGGCGCCTCCCCCTTAAGACGCGTTCACACACCTTACTAAGGACTACGGCTAGAAGTACACAGCACAGTCTGCACATCTAGCGGGACCCGGCGCCTCCCCCTTAAGACGCGTTCACACACCTTACTAAGGACTACGGCTAGAAGTACACAGCACAGTCTGCACATCTAGCGGGACCCGGCGCCTCCCCCTTAAGACGCGTTCACACACCTTACTAAGGACTACGGCTAGAAGTACACAGCACAGTCTGCACATCTAGCGGGACCCGGCGCCTCCCCCTAAAGACGCGTTCACACACCTTACTAAGGACTACGGCTAGAAGTACACAGCACAGTCTGCACATCTAGCGGGACCCGGCGCCTCCCCCTTAAGACGCGTTCACACACCTTACTAAGGACTACGGCTAGAAGTACACAGCACAGTCTGCACATCTAGCGGGACCCGGCGCCTCCCCCTTAAGACGCGTTCACACACCTTACTAAGGACTACGGCTAGAAGTACACAGCACAGTCTGCACATCTAGCGGGACCCGGCGCCTCCCCCTTAAGACGCGTTCACACACCTTACTAAGGACTACGGCTAGAAGTACACAGCACAGTCTGCACATCTAGCGGGACCCGGCGCCTCCCCCTTAAGACGCGTTCACACACCTTACTAAGGACTACGGCTAGAAGTACACAGCACAGTCTGCACATCTAGCGGGACCCGGCGCCTCCCCCTTAAGACGCGTTCACACACCTTACTAAGGACTACGGCTAGAAGTACACAGCACAGTCTGCACATCTAGCGGGACCCAGCGCCTCCCCCTTAAGACGCGTTCACACACCTTACTAAGGACTACGGCTAGAAGTACACAGCACAGTCTGCACATCTAGCGGGACCCGGCGCCTCCCCCTTAAGACGCGTTCACACACCTTACTAAGGACTACGGCTAGAAGTACACAGCACAGTCTGCACATCTAGCGGGACCCGGCGCCTCCCCCTTAAGACGCGTTCACACACCTTACTAAGGACTACGGCTAGAAGTACACAGCACAGTCTGCACATCTAGCGGGACCCGGCGCCTCCCCCTTAAGACGCGTTTACACACCTTACTAAGGACTACGGCTAGAAGTACACAGCACAGTCTGCACATCTAGCGGGACCCGGCGCCTCCACCTTAAGACGCGTTCACACACCTTACTAAGGACTACGGCTAGAAGTACACAGCACAGTCTGCACATCTAGCGGGACCCGGCGCCTCCCCCTTAAGACGCGTTCACACACCTTACTAAGGACTACGGCTAGAAGTACACAGCACAGTCTGCACATCTAGCGGGACCCAGCGCCTCCACCTTAAGACGCGTTCACACACCTTACTAAGGACTACGGCTAGAAGTACACAGCACAGTGCAGGACAATATATTCGTATGGAGGAAAACATCGTTCTGCCATTGACATATTCTACGAGTGCCAATATTATACTAAGTTATGATGTAAATTTAGCTACAAGCAGCAGTAACACAGTTTCTCAGACTAATTGAACTGTCGAACAATTACTGACAATGATGAAACACTTTGAACCTGGTAATCTGCTCGTTAACGACTGTGTTCGTGTTTGTACACTGAGGTTCACTTATCCTCCCGGTAACCTGGGTCGACAGGTGAATTTATTTTTCCATGGTGATCGAATAAACTAGAATGATTCTGTTTAAATGTTGTAGGAAAGGTAGTTTTATTGCATGTTTTACGATGCATTGGCAAATTCGTAACATTTTATGCTTTTACAATAAATAAATTTATATTTATAACCCATGCACTCAATTACAAGAACTGAATTTTGGGGGGGGAATATTTATACAGTTCATTATGCGCTTCGAAGTTACGACGGCTCCAAAGTTACCGTTTACATGTACACCAGTATGATATAGATTCAAGCAGGGTTGTGAAGTAACTGAGTAAAAGTAATTGAGTAAAAGTAATTAGTTACTTTTTGAGTAACTCAATTACTATTTATATTACTTCCATTTTAATGTAACTGTGACTGAATTACTTTTGTAACTAATTATACTCAGTTTCCAGTATTCAGAACCATGCTTGTACAGTAATATAAAATAATAATAAAACGTCACTTTCAATCAAAAAATAATGTAACAAAATTATTTTGTTTTGCGTGTGGTGGAACGACTAGGAAATATTGGCGAGTTTTGGTAAAATCCTTTCGTGAATGAGGCATGCATGACTTGGTCAACATGATAACAATACATGTAACCAGTAAGTGTAACATCAATTTTGAGTACATATATTCAGATTCCCTTGGATTATGTTAGGAATGTATATACGGAATCTTACGTATTAAATGTAAACATATCAGAAGATTAAACAGTAGTGTGTATTGATTTTGATTTCATTCGTTTTTGAGGAATTATTTGTTGGGCTACGTGAAGAATTATGTTCATAGAGAATTGTTTTGTGTTGACATTGGTAGAAAAACAAAGAAATTTTATGAAGTAACTGAAAAGTAATTTAATTACTTCATAAAGTAACTGTTACTGTAACTCAACTACTTTGGTAAGAAAGTAACTATAACTGTAACTGAATTAACTTTAGTGGCAAGTAACTTTCACTGTAACTGAATTACTTTACAAAAGTAACTTTTTCAACACTGGATTCAAGTCAAGCTTCAAAGTTTTAAAAAGCTCAGCTTGAAACGGAAATCGAACCCTGGCTCTTTTGCATTGGAAGCAGGAATAAACTTGCTAGACCAACGAGCCACACAAAATATTTATTATTGCTATATAGTTCGTGTTATGGTCCTTTTACACTATATTCGTGATGATAAAGAACAGTATATTAAGCGGTCAGATCATTATCGTCATGAACGCCTACACTCAAAATGTTTATTTCGACCCAACTTTTCCGTTACACCAAAGATGTCTCACAGTTATTGCCATTTCTTGAAAGGAGATACATTATTACCAGTCGTTAGTACATGCTTTCGTTTTAATGGGCATTGATGAATATAATTTGTAAATTACGATATGAAGATAAACAACATTAATTAACCTCACATTCCCAGATTACAAAAACAGGCACAAATATAGGGTTTGTTCTAGTAACTGAGTGGGTAGACTCTAAATGAGAATTTATTTTTAATTTTTATTTCATTTGGGTAAGTACCCTGAAGTTAACTAGAGCTTGGTTTATCAGTTGGCATGACTTCTACACTAGTAGTTTAGGGACGAAACAACGACTGTCAAGTGAGTGCTTGGCTTACCTGCGGGCACCAGGTGGAACATGCAGGGGTGCGCCTGCGCGCCTAGGTCATTACGGCCCCAGCAGAGGAGTGTCCCGTAGTCCCTCTCAGAGGACGGCGTGTAGTTAGCGACGCTGCGGCCGCCCCCAGCCACCACCGATGCCACCTCCAGTGACTGAACGCCAGAGTTGTTGAACGACCACCGGAACAGAGAGGCGGGGGGGTTGGCGTCGACGTCACAGGTCACGCTGACGGTCTCGTGACGCGCCGCGCCGTAGACGCGTTGTTGACCCTTGCGGCAGACGGGGCCATCTGAAACAAGAAGCGAGGTCAGTGCACGTGCACTCACAAGACTGTTTGCAACAACAGTTCAGATACTCTTAGTGCTCGTGCACTGATAGGATCATCTGGTACATGCTCAGAGCTCAGTGCTCGTGCACTCATAGGATCATCTGGTACATGATCTGAGCGCAGTGCTCGTGCACTCATAGGATCATCTGGTACATGATTGAGCTCAGTGCTCGTGCACTCATAGGATCATCTGGTAGATGCTCTGAGCTCAGTGCTCGTGCACTCATAGGATCATCTGGTACATGATCTGAGCTCAGTGCTCGTGCACTCATAGGATCATCTGGTACATGATCTGAGCTCAGTGCTCGTGCACTCATAGGATCATCTGGTACATGCTCTGAGCTCAGTGCTCGTGCACTCATAGGATCATCTGGTACATGATCTGAGCTCAGTGCTCGTGCACTCATATGATCATCTGGTACATGATCTGAGCTTAGTGCTCGTGCACTCATAGGATCATCTGGTACATGATCTGAGCTCAGTGCTCGTGCACTCATATGATCATCTGGTACATGATCTGAGCTTAGTGCTCGTGCACTCATAGGATCATCTGGTACATGCTCTGAGCTTAGTGCTCGTGTACTCACAAGACTATGGTGCAGCTCAGCAGTTCTTAGTGCACGTGTTCTCACGAGAATATCTGCACCAACAGAACAGCTATTAGTGCTCGTGCACTCACACACGATCTGAGCTTAGTGCACGTGCACTCAGACGGTGCAGGGTTGTAGTGAGCTACTTGACGAGTATGCCCGGGACAGAGAAAGTGCTGAGTCCCCTGAACCGCAGGGCTTCAAGTGTGCAGGAAGTGAAATATGGCTGGTAATAATATATGATTCCTGCAAAAAACAACAAAAACCCAACGATTTCTTATCGCCTTCTGAAGTATCAAGGGAAGGGGGATTTGATACTTTATTGGAAGACACATAAAACCGGTGTAATTCAAGCTATATACTATCGAAAAGCGGGAAGAGGCCGGTTTTGAAACGTAATACAATACTGGATTGTATTGTGGTATAACACTTCTATAAATGTAACGTTTCTTCAGTAGATACATAATATTTGATAATAATCTATAATAAAATAACGTTGGAAGACCAGCCGGAAATCATTGTGTTAAATTTAACATGATATTGGAAGATAAGTTGTTTTCGCTTCTCGTTTCATATTGCATTTGACGATGTCAGCTGTATGATTATTTAATAAGTATACTTTAATTATTTTATATTATGTATCATATTAAATTTATAGTAATAGAAGAAGTAGTATAGTAGTAAGTTTTGAATTAGCAAGCTTGCTATTTTTCATACATATGCACATCCATCAAAAATAATTATATATTCAATAACTTATGAACAACACAAAAAACACAGTAACATTTATAAATAAAAAAATAAAATTTAAAACATAATACAACGAAACAAATGTGAACTAGACTCGCTGATGTTTGACATTGCTCTTATGGCGCCGACCAATGTTCGGGCGAGGTACAAAACAACCCTAACGCCAGGATTTCCATACGAGCGGTAGAGGTAGGCCCGTTCCTCGAGTGTCTTAGATATTGCAGCTGGATTGAGACGCAATTTGTCTGGCCAATTGCGTTCATGAAGCATGAGTAATTGTGTTCGAATAGAGTTATTTCGGCTCCGGGCAGTCTGAAACCACTTGAGACCGCACTTGCAATTCGTCCATCTACAGTCTGCTCATCGTCTGTGTTATTAGCAACAAGTAACCTGACGTAGCTAGGAAATACTCAAGGTCTACTGGATTTACTCCTAGCGGAGTAATTGCGCGCGCGCGCTGCGCGCGCGCTACAAGCGATCTAGTAGACCTTGGGAAATACTGAGGAACGGTGGTCCCAAATAGTGTATAACATTATAATATTCAAGAAAATCAAAGATAACTTGAAATGTTACGTTTAATTTGAAGTACATATAGTATCTGTATACATTTAGAGTGATTGTATAATTAATACTCATGATCCAACTACATCTTTTGTTGGATCATGATACATACTAAACTTACCATTTTTGGTAGTCCGATATACCTCGTGTAGTAACGTAATTATATATTTTATTTTGTTTGAATGTAGCCGTGTGTCTTCTTAGTTTTTCGATATAGCTGTCGAAGGAAGTCAGTTCTACTATACAACAACTAGGATGTTTATGTAATGCCCATGGCGAGCAACCGGCAATACTGGGTACCAAAATTGCATGTTTTTTTCGATGGACGGTTCGGTATAATGTTTAAAATTGCTTTTGGTTCTCTCTTATCTTGTCTGCTGACCGATAGATGTGGCTCAGTGCGTATAGTACACGCACTATAACACTCTTTCCTGTATATTTTTTAACTCTCCTTAACTCTCGCTAACCCAATGTTAAGAGGGGAAAGAAACTGAAATATCAAAATATGTTTGGCAAATATTGGATTGGATGCGCCAGACCTATACTTGTATTCGTGTGCTATGTTATCTTATTCTTGTGCGGTTATTAGTTTACCTTATATTGCGTACAGACTTACTTTAAAATGGGAAACCAAAAGAGGAAGACGAACAAACTGAAGGAGCTAACGTGACATGTGAATGCTGCAAAACGTGAGTGTCAAAGTGAGGTTAAGCCTGATTAGTTTGTGTGTGAGCAGATGATGATATGATATAAACCTAGACCTACTGTTAGTCGTCTAAATACGTCGAATAAGGATACGAGAAGGCGGCGACCCGCAACACTAGTGCTCCTAGCGGTAAGTGGTGTTACAGCTATGATGGCTGTTTTGTTCAATGCTTTTTTCGTACTTTAGAACGTGTTAGTCAGGCTAGCAATTGCGCATAAGTGTATTGAAAACAAAAACATATGTAGTAGACTTATTTATGATTTAGATCAATAATTGTAACTAAATTTATCTGAAATAAGTAATATTATTTTAGCCATATCATTCAATCTTGCGATCAGCACTCCATTCGACAGTATAAAGACACTACACGCCAAGCGGACAAAGCGAGAAGCGATATGCCGATTCGCGCGGCGAAGTGCATGGTATACATCGACACTACCACGACGTAACTGCTTATGTATTGATTTTTAAGATAAAACTTACATGAAACCGTATTTACTTCACAAATCAATGGTTGTAGCAAAGATTAACTCAAAATCATAGACATACACATAACATGGAAAAGTCAGCAACACGTCATGTTGGTTTTCTCCACTTCAATTGGCGAAAAACTAATAATCGGATGTGGACGAGAGTGCTTTGAGAATACGTAGCAGGCTTACACCCTAAATACACTTAACTTCCTAGAATAGAAAGTGCTCTGATCAAAAATTCATAGCATGTACTAACTTTCAGTGTGCGTATTTTCACGGCCCAATTGCAAGTCGAAACAACATGTTCTAAGTTATATTTGTGAAATAATCCTAATCTATAAATAAGTAACGTATACGAACGGCGGTATATATATGCTTCTATATGAATAGATCTCGAGAGTAATGGCTTTTTTGATTTTAAACATTTGATGAAAACTATTTCACTATAGTTAGTTATAGTAGTTAAAGGCCCACTTATCCCAAACATACATGTCGAGTCATTAGACGCTAACGCTTTTACGTAAGTCGAATGAAGAAGTCCCACCGCCAACGAGGCATCGTTCAGCCCACAGCGCAGGAGTAGTTTTGTCTCTGACGTAGATCGATACGGGCTCGATCGTGTGGCTGAAATCCATATTAAAATTAAACGCGAGAAACAGCGTCTCACTTCCACGTCTCGTAACTCACTCAATTGTAGCCCGATTTCCAAATGAGTGACGTTATTTGCGAATCATTTTCATTTTTTTGAGTGGTTGTTCTTGTCGATTCTGATATATGCCAGGTTTTTATGATGATGGAAACAAAACCTTGTAATCGCCCGCCCGCTGAGGGCATGCGCGATACCGAGACCACGCACAAGACTTTCAAGGACTGAATTAATTGTAATAAGAAGATTGAATGTGGTACCAAATTTTGAACCAAACTGCCATTTTTCATATAATTTCAAAACAGGTTTTAGCTGTAGCTATAAACAAATTACTTACGTCGTATTATTTAAAACCGTGTTGTCGCAATGAGCCAAGCGTTTAGCGACAAAGCGCGCGTGCTTTTAGCGGGAGGGTATTGTTTCCATCATCATAAAAACGTCGTATATCAAAATCGACAAGAACAACTACTGAAAATCACTATGATTCACAGATTACGTCGATGTCACTCATTTGGAAATAGGGCTACAATTGAGTGAGTTACGAGAAGTTGAAGTGAGACGTTGTTTTCTCGCGTTTAATTTTAATGGGAATTACAGCCACACGATCGAACCGGCATCGATCTACGTCACAAACAAAACGAAACCTTTGCTGTAGGCCAAACGAAGCTTCGTTGAGCGGGGGGACTTTTTCATTCGACTTTCGTAAAATCGTCAGCGTCTAATGACTCGACATGTATGTTTGGGTTTAGTAGCTAAGCGGAATATGCCAACCACGCAGCACCTATTTCCTTGGTTGCCGTGGGCTCGACAATGCATGGCTATTGGCTATGGTTGCCAACTAAGGTTTAGGTACGCTTATAAATCCATGGTTTGACCACGCCGACTCAATCATAACTTTGCGTACACTTTTTGCAACCGGGTGTGTTCAATCAGCAACCAGGATGACATTTCGCACACACTGACAGTATTTGGGAGTACCGATCAAGTTGAAAACTTTAGAGGTTCTTTTCTCAGCTTCAAATTTTGTGCGCGTTAAGTCAAAAGGATCAGTTTATTATGCAAACCGTTAGAGCTTTGTACATATACCCTGACGAAGACAAATTATCATTCACTGAAGGCTGGCATTATATACGAAATGCTATAAATTTGTTAGGGAAAATTAACCAATTCTAAATTGTTATACTATAGATAAGAGCTTTAGATGACGCTTATGATCCAATTGCTTTAACCGATGACAGTCTGAGTATCCATACGTTTAAGAACGAGGTTGCAGTATCACTGTCGGGTAGAGAATTTCACACAGAAATACTTACAGGTCACGTTTTTGTTAATCAATGAGATTTCAGCGAGTGTCGACTAAACGCGACGAACATTATTATCTTTTAACAGCCGATTGTGGCGATGCTTGTTGAGATGAAATGAGCCACACGGCGTAGCGATGAGAAACAAAGAAGTGCAAGAAAGTTATCTTCTTGAGAGTGTCGGGTCACCGAGGCAAAGAGCTTAGAGAGAAGATGGGATCGTCGTGACGAGAAGTAGGTCAGGGAGGTAGCGCAAGTAAATAGACAACTAGAAGTCGGGACGCGGCAAGAACTATCACAGAGAGTGTGTTCTTCAAATGGCTCTGAAAATCTTACCGAGTGTGCTCGGTGACGTCATAGATGTTCCGATCATCATCTAAATAAAAGAATAATTCCGAGTTCTAAAGACGGCGGGAATTTCGTGTTTGTTGACAAAATGGCAAACAGGCAACCAAAAGGCAAACAAAAAACACCCAAATTGGGTACGCCCTAGGTCTAGGGAAGGCCTACGCTAGCCTAGATACTTGGTATGTCCAATCCAAAGCTAGAATAATACAACAACCCGAGAAGAACCATACTAATAAATTGCATTTACCATTTTGCATTCTTAATGCCACTTATATTGTGACGTTAAAGATTATATTTTCTCCCGTCGATGCGTCGAATAAAGATATATCCTCAAAAGAATTGAACATCCTATACGATTGTCAACAATTTCGAGATTATGCTTATGTTCTGAACATGACTGCTGTAGTGCGATATTGACGCCATCTTTGATCTGCTCTGTAGATCTGATATCAAATCCCGAGCTTTGCGAGCAATGCTACAGACATGCTCGGATTCATTAAAGAACCTGTGCTAGCGTGCTCTGATTGCTCGGATACATTTGAAGAACACACTCACAGCAAAAAAAAGTGGTGTAATGACGTCATCGTAAGTGATTTTTGATAATTACGTCACTCTCCTGTTGTCACGCTTGCTTCATTTCTATTTCTGATGAGAAGTTTTGAATGGAACGAACATAACTTTTGTAACGACTTCTTTTCTCGAAGTCGAACGGAACTTCGATCTTATGATTGCATCAAAAACTGTTACTGTGTGTTTTAGTTACTTTTTCCAACAAGGAACTTTTAACGTTTAAAAGTTACTTTTAAAGGCAAGTAACTTAACTTTTTAAAAGTTCCTTTTTAAAAGTTACTTACGCAACTCTGCATACACATGTAATACAATACATATAATTACATACAATGTAACACGTATTTTCATTGGTTGTCAGTGAGAAAGCCCGCTTTAAAAAGGATTCTTGAGTGCGGGTTGACTTTGGTTTAAATTGGTTTCTTAATAAAAGAAAGATGGTTTTTCAGAAAGTAGAAGTATGGAAATTAGTTAATAGATAATAAACAAATGATCGGATATAAAATTAATATAAAATGAATATAAAGTGAATATGATATATAAAACTATAGTGAAACTTCAGTCTTCGATTTAAGATAGACATTTTAAAGATGACAAAATGTTAAGGAAATGGAAAATTGTAAAGTATGATGTAGGATGGTCGAGCTTAACATATAAAAAAAAGTAATTTATGAAAATAAGTATGTGTATTATTCATAAAACTAGGACAATATGAGAAGTTTATTCCCATATCTTGTGAGTTACCTATATAAATCGCAAGAGCTGTGGTTGATATATACGCCTCAAACCGTGTTAGCATGCGATTAAGGGTGCGCACGCACATTCCACTGGCTTAACTCAACCACGTGGCAAGCGGTGGCATGACGTTCGACTTTCGATATCAGAGTGTTGCTGTTGTTGTGGTTATATTGCAGTCAGCTATCCGACTATTTTCTTGTTTGATGCGCATCCTAACCTGAAAGTTATTTGTACGTTAAACTATATAGGTTTTAAAAGGTTTTACACACATTTATAATATAATATATAAGTGTGTGGTCAAAGCTTGGTACTGTATAAATTGTTTGACGGCCATGTTGGGTAAACTTCCAACCCATTTTTACGAGTTTTATGTGATATACGGAAAATATCAAAAGGTTTGAGACCCTTATCGGTTTACTAAAACATTCCTGAGCTCTGTGTTAAACGTAGTCCATATCCGTAACGTCACGTGAATATAAAGAATACATGTAACTTTTTATCTATTCATTGTACGAAAATCATTTTGGGAGTGAAGCTACACGGTGTCAAACACGTAGACTTGGCGGAAGGATAGTCTTATTATAAAAATCGTAGCCAAATAACGCTTTTTAGTGATATTTTGAGAACGCTACATAATATTGAAAATGGGACAAATGCCGGGAGAGTAGTTTCGTAAGAACTTAAACTAAGATAACAAAATATCAACTAATGACAACAGTAATGATAGTAATATTTGAAATTTTGTTACGACAGTTCTCACTCCTTACACAACCATCCCGACATTTGTCACTTTTTCAATATTGTGTATAGCGTTCTCAAAATAATTAAAACACGTTAATTGGGCGCGGTATTCGCAGTGAGGACCAGTAGAGAGGCGAACGTTGGCGGACTTCGCCGATCATCCGCCAGAAATCAGTCGACGACTCTTTAGATTGATCCGTAACACTTTTAACAAGGAGGGTTTGGTCAACGCCTTGGGCTCATTAGAGACTGTTGAATAAGATAATGTTGCCGTAGCTTCACAGGTAATATCGCGCAATGTTATATCCTTGTTATATCCTGTATCATTGGAAGATTCACGTAACTTTCGCTGGGTTCCGAGAAAGCAGACGAGAATATAATCATTGATACAACATTGCCGTAATTTCTAAAGGTTTGGTACATTCTTTGAATGGTTGGCAAAAACGGGTTCTTTTCATTTAAAACGTACTTGAATATCGCGTTTAAAAATATACATTATCATACAATCTTTGTGTTCATGATATAATAAATATATCTCTTATTGTATTGTATGTGTATGTTTTACGGTATGAAATCCATGTGAATTGAGTTTAATGAAAATATGTCTGCTGCATGTTTCTATGTGATTATACGGTGCAAACTTTTATAACAATTGCTATATCTCTACTCATAAATTATTGTTTTGTAAATATGTTAAGACAATTTTGGCATCTATTATCGATATACCTTTATTATTGATTATTGTAAACTTGACTAACCATCTTTCATCGCCATAATTCATAAAACCAACCCTTAAAAGTTGTGGGCTGTAGCCTTGCCGACAGACACACTTCGCTCGCTCCGAGTCACCCTGCGAATAGAGAGAGACACTGCTGAACCGTCGTCGCGTTGACATGAATGAAGCAAAGAATCGATGTCCCGCACCATTGATCATTAGCACCGGGGGATGAATCGCCTGCAACAGGTGTGTCCCCCCTCCCATCCCCGCCACAGACCGCGGAAATTATTCCACCAGGGTATATTTATAGCCGTCCTCCGAGCGAGCACAAGATTGTGATATATCAGACGAGGGTACTTTACAAACAACTAGCTCAGCCCTTCGCTTCCCGCACAAAGGAAGCCACTAGTTATGATGAATGACGGAGAGAAAATACTATAGCTTTTCTGTTACTTGAATTTATTGAGTGTCAACATTGGCAGATTTAGGGTTTTCTGTATTTTCCCCTAATAAACTTCGTACATGAGATTTGTGTGGAAACGTATTGGGGTATTATTCTATCACCTACTCGACTCGCCAAGATTTATCTACCCTTTATATTGACGAGCGGGAAGAAAATTCAACGCAAATGCGCAGAATTAGCTTGGATAACTGTGTAAAGTCGTCGTGGTTGACCCGAAACAATATAATGTAATACGTAGCTCAAAGTGAAACATGAAACGTAGAGGAGTAGTCTCACTATTAAAAACAAGCAACATAAAAGGTGTCTGAAATGTCCTAAGAACGATACATAATAACGCAAACTTGTTTCTGAATGTGTTTTGTCGTTCTTCTTAAGACATAACTAAAACTTTGATTCTGCGTGGTTTTAATATAGTTTCGACTCACACCTTCCCTCGTGGCCGGGCTATAGAATTTTAATGATGATGATGATATTTGGGGTTTTACGTCTCATATTTTTGCAACAAGGCTAATCGAGACGATGAGTGGGTGATTATGAAGATGAAAAAACGCCACATGACATCCATGCCCAAGCCAGGATTCGAACCTGGGACGCAGAGACCGCGGTTCACTAGACCAACGCCTAATCGACCTCGGCCAACTGCGCCGGCATAGAATTTTAAGAACTTAGAATTTGTGATTGACAAGTTAAAACATACAAACTACATAATATGCGTCCACATAAAACTCCTTATTCATAACAATTGCTTTACATTCGCAACAATTCCAACAATGGCAAAAACTTTGTTCGTAAGTTTATAAACATCAACGTAGCCCGGCCTTTACGCGCTAAACGCATTACGATGAAATTCGGGATTGACCTAATTTTTTTCAATCTAAGTCTCACTCTAGTTTCATTATATATTTGTGCCCATTTTCCATGATGCGTGTCAACACAGCACTAAAAGTGGGCGACTGCTGTCCGTATTCATAGTCGACCCCTAGCCCAAAGGGCGCCCGCGATTGCTAAGGGTTTGTCTACTATATCGAAAATAACATGCAAAATACAATTACGCGGAACCACCGGCACCCTCTGTGCTAGGGGTCGACAATGAATACGGATTTTTTTCTTCTTTTTGCTTGAGATACAGTGTTTTATACAGCGACGCATGCGTGTGCGTGTGCGTGTGCGTGTGCGTGTGCGTGTGCGTGTGCGTGTGCGTGTGCGTGTGCGTGTGCGTGTGCGTGTGCGTGTGCGTGTGCGTGTGCGTGTGCGTGTGCGTGTGCGTGTGCGTGTGCGTGTGCGTGTGCGTGTGCGTGTGCGTGTGCGTGTGCGTGTGCGTGTGCGTGTGCGTGTGCGTGTGCGTGTGCGTGTGCGTGTGCGTGTGCGTGTGCGTGTGCGTGTGCGTGTGCGTGTGCGTGTGCGTGTGCGTGTGCGTGTGCGTGTGCGTGTGCGTGTGCGTGTGCGTGTGCGTGTGCGTGTGCGTGTGCGTGTGCATGTGCGTGTGCGTGTGCGTGTGCGTGTGCGTGTGCGTGTGCGTGTGTGTGTGCGTGTGCGTGTGCGTGTGCGTGTGCGTGTGCGTGTGTATCTACTCACACTTGACGTCCAGGTAGAGTGGACTGCTCTCCACGACACCCTCAGCGTTGGTAGCGACGCACGTGTATGTGTGCGTGTGCGTGTGCGTGTGCGTGTGCGTGTGCGTGTGCGTGTGCGTGTGCGTGTGTATCTACTCACACTTGACGTCCAGGTAGAGTGGACTGCTCTCCACGACACCCTCAGCGTTGGTAGCGACGCACATGTATGTGTGCGTGTGCGTGTGCGTGTGCGTGTGCGTGTGCGTGTGTAACTACTCACACTTGACGTCCAGGTAGAGTGGACTGCTCTCCACGACACCCTCAGCGTTGGTAGCGACGCACGTGTATGTGTGCGTGTGCGTGTGCGTGTGCGTGTGTATCTACTCACACTTGACGTCCAGGTAAAGTGGACTGCTCTCCACGACACCCTCAGCGTTGGTAGCGACGCACGTGTATGTGTGCGTGTGCGTGTGCGTGTGCGTGTGCGTGTGCGTGTGCGTGTGCGTGTGCGTGTGCGTGTGCGTGTGCGTTTGCGTGTGCGTGTGCGTGTGCGTGTGCGTGTTTGTGTGTATCTACTCACACTTGACGTCCAGGTAGAGTGGACTGCTCTCCACGACACCCTCAGCGTTGGTAGCGACGCACGTGTATGTGTGCGTGTGCGTGTGCGTGTGCGTGTGCGTGTGCGTGTGCGTGTGCGTGTGCGTGTGCGTGTGCGTGTGCGTGTGCGTGTGTATCTACTCACACTTGACGTCCAGGTAGAGTGGACTGCTCTCCACGACACCCTCAGCGTTGGTAGCGACGCACGTGTATGTGTGCGTGTGCGTGTGCGTGTGCGTGTGCAAGTGCGTGTGCGTGTGCGTGTGCGTGTGCGTGTGCGTGTGCGTGTGCGTGTGCGTGTGCGTGTGCGTGTGCGTGTGCGTGTGCGTGTGCGTGTGCGTGTGCGTGTGCATGTGCGTGTGCGTGTGCGTGTGCGTGTGCGTGTGCGTGTGCGTGTGCGTGTGCGTGTGCGTGTGTATCTACTCACACTTGACGTCCAGGTAGAGTGGACTGCTCTCCACGACACCCTCAGCGTTGGTAGCGACGCACGTGTATGTGTGCGTGTGCGTGTGCGTGTGCGTGTGCAAGTGCGTGTGCGTGTGCGTGTGCGTGTGCGTGTGCGTGTGCGTGTGCGTGTGCGTGTGCGTGTGCGTGTGCGTGTGCGTGTGCGTGTGCGTGTGCGTGTGCATGTGCGTGTGCGTGTGCGTGTGCGTGTGCGTGTGCGTGTGCGTGTGCGTGTGCGTGTGTATCTACTCACACTTGACGTCCAGGTAGAGTGGACTGCTCTCCACGACACCCTCAGCGTTGGTAGCGACGCACGTGTAGGCGCCGGATGTGTTCCTGGTCACCACCTGTAGCACCAGCGTCTGGTTGCTGAGTAGCGTCCCGGCGCTCGCGTTGGCCACCAGCGGCCGCCCCTGTACACAAGACGCTCGGTTAGCAACCTACAGTGCACGGCTTCCTCAAATAAGATCTGATATGTGAGCTAAATATGCTTTCCTATAGGTAATATCTTAAAATGAATATTATAACAGCTAGAACGAGATGAATGAATGAATGTCCGTGTCCGGCTCAGATGCATCCACCCCAAAAAACCGCGGCATGTGTTATTAGGTGCTTGAAATCGTAACTGTTAGCGGATTTGTCCCAACCAGGGTATATCTTACTATCTTTGGTCCCAACTATGGGTGTGACTTCAGGGGGCGGGTAAATCACCACTCAGTCAAATCTCCCCATCGTAGCGCTTCTCGCAGCGTGCTAGAGGACACATCACCACTCAGTCTAATCTCCCCATCGTAGCGCTTCTCGCAGCGTGCTAGAGGACACATCACCACTCAGTCAATTTTTAACTTACGATCATGAAATGTCTTTTGAAATGTTCACAAAAGATAGCTTACGAAGCAGAGACATACATTGTACATATTATGGGTCGTTTGTGTTACAAATATTTTAATATAATACCAATTTTACACCCTCTGGAGAAAAAATTATATTACAAGAACGAAAAGTTATTTTGAAGAAACATAGCTTAGAATTTACCTAACAAACCTATGTACTAAAACAATGAATCTCACTCTGAAACTCATTAGTCTCAGTCATGATATTTCTCTATTCGAACAACAATATCTACTACCACCTGCCCAAAATTGCCCCTAATTTCTTTCGTTTATGTGGTTTATAAAAGAAAAATAGATTTTGTGTTGTGACTACAGTCTCTGGATTCCCCTTAGACATGCACTCGTGATTATCCTACGGAAACCTCAATCAATCGAGGAGGAAGTAAAACTACACACAGTTGTTTTCAAATGTTGTTGATGCATACAATATTTGCAAACATATTCCTTCATACATTATTTGGAAGTGCATTCTATATTTATTTATGAAAATTAGAGGACAATGGTGAAAAATAATCATTCAGTCCTTGAATAGAATGTTGCAACTTAAGTGGTCAGAAATCACAGGTCACTATGTCATTAAGTAAATTGCCTTAGTATTAAACGAACTTGTTATTCCATACGAAAAAATGGTACCATATGTGTGTTTATTGTTTATTACTTAAGTGCCCACTTAAGTACTTTGTGAATTATCAGGTTGTGTGGAGCAATCTGGAAGCCAGTCATATAGGCTTACTCAAAATCGTTTCTCGCGTTATTTATGTAAAACAAGGGACAAACAAGAATAAAGCACAGAACATTTGGTCATGACCTAGTTACTGATACTAAAATTATGAAAAATAGACTGAAGTCATAACACAGAATCAATATTTTCTGATGTCAGGCGTTAAGAATACACTGTTGAAATCCATACAAACGAAAAAAAACATTCTGGGGCAACTTTGGGCAGGGTGTAGTACATATTGTTGCCCAAATATCGAAACACCATTATGAAGAGACAAATGAGTTTCAGAGCGAGATTTACTTTTTTAGTACAAAGGTTTGTTGTCAACCAAGTTCTGAGCATTTATTTTTTCAAAAGAGCTTTCCGTTTTTATAACATACATTTTTTGAAATTGGGTGTAACTTTGGTATTAATTAAGAACAATTGTAACACAAACGGCGAATAATATGTACAAAGTACCAGTCTCTGCTTTGAGTGCTACGATGGGAAGATTCTTTGCTCCAATTCTGCCCGTAAACACTCACTATCAAGTCCGAAACCTTTCATTTCAGTTTTTTTTTTAAGGTGATTGTATCAAGGTAACTTAACTTTTTTTATTAAGTTGTTTTGATGAAGGTTGATAAATATTGATATAATGTCTGCAAAAAGTGGTTTAAAAAAAATACACTTTTATTTTTTACGTGTACCGATAGCTTCAATAGTCGTTACGTTCATGTTATTCACCTCTAGACCATATTTGTCAACTACACGAAAATGTAGTATGCTATAGGTTGCTATCTTAGGAATGATGGTAAACAATTTTAAAACACAATTATGTGACCAGTATTTTTAATGAATTTTTTCGTGTCCCGGTGAAAAGGCACTTGAGTATATGCTGTTTTTACTATTCCATAACTTAATTATGAAAAGAGTCACTTACAAGAAATAAAGTGCATATCATGCGCTCGACCCTTATCTTCCCAAAATGCTTGCAGTCTTAAGCCTACGTAAAAAAAACTGTTCGAGTGTTGGTGAAATACGTACACGGATGTAAAGCGCACCAGTTTGCTCGTGTCGCAGTCCAGCCGTAACTACTTTACGGGTCTAGACAGGTAATTTGCGCAAAGAAATTGTCTCCTTGTGTCCTAGCACCGCTCAACAGTAGTTAAGAACGCAAATGTACAGATGCAATCCAAGTATTGGAGGGAAACATGACACTAAGTAAGCGGAGCGGCGCCTCGTTGGGCGTGACCTTGCTTTGACCAGAGCCAGAGCTCGACTGAAATCAGAACGAAGCGCGCGGAGGTCGGTCGGAGTTGTGGTAGTGGGGGGGAGGAGGGGTACACTTCATACGTTACACATACACATTTACAAGTCATTCCTACCAAAAGTGTTTTTTCAGGGGGGGTAGATTCACCTTAAGTGCGGAGATGGACTGTGCCGTGGCTGACAATACGTTGCGCGGGATGAGTGCTAGCCAATAACTCGACAGTAGCAAGGTCACGCCAGCGAGCGATACATGCTTCCTCTATCACTGCTGCCTCGTGACTGAAGGCTAATCGTTGTAGCAAAAACCTTAATAGGCGCTATCGCTCAATACAGGAAACTCTCGTCGACTTCTGGCGACAGCTGTCCTAGAGGCTTGGAGTTAAACTAGGTGAATGATCGACGCGAAGAAGTTCACTAGCTGCATCTAAAGCTGCCAAATTTTGTTATCGACTGGCTTGCGATCCAGCGGCTGTCTAGCGGCTTGGTGTTCAACTTTGTGCTGTCTCACAGGCCCTCTTGATGCATTATTGAACTGTCCATTGGTTTTACTGTTGACATTTAGAGGGCAGGGTGTTTTTAGAAGATGTTTGGTGTGTGTTATTTTGAATGAGAGATGGTCTCGATGGAAAGGAGAGAGGTCTACGGAGCCTGAACGGGTACCGACCATGTGTTGAGTGTCGTGACTTTTGTAATTTATTTTGCAAAGTAAAATATAACTTTGACTTAAATACATACGTGTATTTTTCCTTAAATAACTCCTCTTCCCAATTCAGTTGGGTCGGAGAGGGTTACATCTGGCGCCCAACGTGCAAATAAACCACGAGTTACCGCGTACATACGTGTGTCGCGCTATTCGCTATCATTTTAAATCGTTTTCGTGATTATTCGTGTATTGCGATTATTAAGAGTTTTCTGTCAGGTTATCGCGAATCAGCATGCCTGGAACACGGGCACAAGCGGGATTATTGAGTGCGAACGATATATCGCCTACGGGCGAACAGCCAGATCCAGTGGGACCGGTACCACCTACGGACAGGTTGGAGGCGATCTTGGCCGGATTTGGTACATTGCTGAGTACCATCACGGGCCGTCTCAGCGCCCTTGAGGCACCGGGTGGTTTTGCGAGTTAGTCGGGAGCGGCGTCGACGTTTCAGGGACAAGGCCAATACAGTGAGGTGGAACAGCGCCCTTTCGTGTGTCCTATTACTCGGCCGCCAATAAAGGTACGGTTCCAAGACGACGGTAACGTTCATCCCATGGAATTCATTAACGCCATGGAGGTGTATTTTGCTCAGACACCTGTTCATGTGAGTGAGTGGATAACGTTGACAATAGCCCAACTCGATGGGATGCCAGGAGACTGGGAACGGGCGTTTGTGGACACGTGGAAAACCTGGGAGGAGTTCAAGATAGCGTTTGTCGACTTGTTTTGGTCGGAGAACAAACAAGAACAGCTTATCGACGAACTCCATACATCCAGTTATAACCGTCAGCTCCATAAATCGATGGCTGAATTCTTCGTTTCGTGGATGCGGAAAACTAAATATCTATCCACGCCTATTCCGCCGCGGACTTTTGTTCGACGCATGAGTCACCTGTTTCCGGCTAACGTGGAAAACGTCCTCGTCGCAGCAAGAGTTTCCACGCCCGCAGAATTGTTGCAGATCCTGCGGGACATGGACGACGCAGCAGCAAGACGTCAACAACGGGGGGACGTCCACCAATTTGGTCCTCGTTCACAACACTTCAAACCGGAGACAAATCACCAACCATCGTACGGTTGGTCCACGGGTGGTTCGAACAACCAATGTAGGGCTATGTGCTGTCTCACAGGCCCTCTTGATGCATTATTGAACTGTCCATTGGTTTTACTGTTGACATTTAGAAGGCAGGGTGTTTTTAGAAGATGTTTGGTGTGTGTTATTTTGAATGAGAGATGGTCTCGATGGAAAGGAGAGAGGTCTACGGAGCCTGAACGGGTACCGACCATGTGTTGAGTGTCGTGACTTTTGTAATTTATTTTGCAAAGTAAAATATAACTTTGATTTAAATACATACGTAAATTTTTCCTTAAATAACTCCTCTTCCCAATTCAGTTGGGTCGGAGAGGGTTACAACTTCATACGTGAACTTGTGTCGCCATGCGGCTCAATGTTAAACTGGCCCAGTTTCCTGTATTAAGCGATAGCGCCTATTAAAGTATTTGGTTGTAGTACCGACTGTTGCGCCCGAGGCCAGTGGAGGGGGGAAGACATAAACTATCTACACACGAATTGTTTGGTGCGAATCGACGCCGATTCCGAAAAAAGACCAGAATGTGTGTGCGTGGGTTAGTTGAGAACAAGAAAATCAGTTTATCTTTTGTCGATCTTGTCATTTCACAATTTATGAACACCCCCACTACCTGGCTAGCACAAACATGAGACGTAATCCCCGAATTCATTACCGGAAGCTATAACAGAAGTTTAATTATGTGCACATTTCTTGGAAACCCAACATCCAGTCAATAAATAGGCGTTCACACAACAAAAAATTACGATTACATTTGATTGCGTTTTGACAGTTTGGACCCAACAATTGCAAGGAAACTGCGGTCGCACTCGAGCTGTACAAACAACTTATTATTAATTCAATGAAAAAATGCCCTGAATTCCGCGTTGTTCTAAGCTTTGTCACGGACAAATTTAGATTATGACCCCCATAATGTTCTTCGAAATGTAAAACCTTCCAAGCTCTTTGACGCGACCAAGTTCGTTCGGTGATGTCATAAAACGAAACCCGTAGTAATAGAGAAATGGCGTTTATGTGTTGTGAAATACGTTTACATCCGTTCCGAGTGAATACATTTGCAACACACTGTAATAAAAGGAGTATCTTTCACTTCTGAGTCCTCTGACTAGCTGCAGATTTACAGCGACGTTGCGTGCGGTACTAACGTAGGGAAAACTAAGCTGCTTATTCTCTTGGAAGTAACGTCGTGACATTGAAGTGGTTTCTGAGTGTGATACTGTTACGGGCAGACAAAGTGTAATACCTCTTCTATGTTATTAACTCCGTGGTTTGTAAAATAGAAAAAAACTGTACTATACCCAATACGTACGTACATATAATTCATTGAAGGGTGGTGTTAGCTATTATGACAAAAGATAAATCTAGAGCTTGCAGTTAGGATTCTCTGCTGTTTTTCAAATGCCAACAGGCATAGACGATATGGTATATTGGTTACAAATAATAAATACGTTGAAAGTGTACAATATTTACATTGAGTTTGTTAGTGTAGGGACTACACTAACAAACTCAATGATATTTATCTTAAGAGCGCAATACCATGTTACCATGGACTAATCGCAATTGGATGTTGAGATTTTTGTGTTTTGTGACTTTCGTAGTTCTGTGGACATTACAGAATGTGAAAACTGTTTGTTAATTACGTTTATACATTGCTATAGTTAAAAACAGGAATAATACGTCTAATAATTGATTATTTATTGGTTTTCATCCACGTACTACGACCTGTAGGAAATACGAAGCTAGAATTAGTAAGGTTATGTTTACCTAGTTCACTGACAGATACATCAATGCCATGTCGATATAATGTTATGCTAGGCACCGCCACCTAAAGGCTGTACTGGCCGGAAATGCCGACATTGGAGGAAGTAGATGGGGAGTAGGATGAAAGATGGACAAGTTGGGTGAAGTGTTTGATGTAGTCTGTCGACAAATAAAGACGTAATCCATTCAATCCGATTGTAATTTAATATTAGTTACGAACCCTACGTGGCTTCCTTACACATTAGAAGTGGGATATAATAATAAACGCGATTTTAGCATTAATGAAAAGGAAAACGTCCAAAAATCAGTGATCAAGCACGATGACAACGCCGAACACGCCGACCACACCATTCGACCAACTATTATCAGCAGCCGCTCAACTAAATACAGGTATGGACGTGAATCAAACCGAAGGCCACAACGATCCAAGGCAAGACGCAAGTACTAGGCCTACAACCGGCATTGAAAATAATGCTACGACGATGACAGACCTATTGCGATTCATGATTGAAGACAACCGACGCCGCGACGAACAACTGCTCAACATCGTACAACACCAAAGGACAGAGCGCGAGTACCACATCATGCCAGATTTAGAGAAAGTAATCCCCTTGTTCGACGAAGGCCCAAGCCTCCAGGCTAGGGAGTGGCTTGATACTGTGGAGACAACAGCAGCTATCCACAAGTGGCCACCTGCATTCACTCTGGAGAGTGCAAAATCTCACCTCAAGGGTTCAGCGCTCGCATGGTACCGTGCCCGACGCGAAGAGATCCGAACGTGGGAGGAGTTCAAGGTAAGGTTTCAACGAACCTTTGTCGTGCACACCATAAGTAGGAACAATTTGTGGAAGAAAATGCAAGATAGGACCCAGGGTCGAAATGAAAGTACGTAAAAATACTTTCATGAGAAGAGCCAATACTGTGGTGAGCTTGGATTCTCCTTTGACGAAACCAAACATCAAATCTTGGTGGGTCTGTGGTCCAGAACCGTAAGTGCAAGTCTCATGGGAAAGATTCACTACGACATAGACGCGCTGTTCCACGACCTTCAAGAATTTGAAAAACTAGAACGCGACAGAACGGAGAAGTTCGAGAGAGCAGACAAGCATGTTAGGAAACAGAGCGAGAAAACGATCCAACAACAAACGACAACAACAACCCCCGCACAAATAAGATCAGGCTTACCGACGAATGTGAAGAAAGAACCAACCGCCGCATCAGCAAGACCAGCAAGATTACCACCCCGAGATACTAACGGGAAACCATTGTGCTTCAACTGCAATGAGTATGGACATGTTTCTAAATACTGTAAAGAGCCAAGACGAGAGTTGTATTGTGTCCGGTGCAAACAAACGGGGCACACACAACGTTACTGTCCGACCAATCCGACTACATCTCAGACCGAATCACCTAGACCTAGTGCCGATTCTACTGTGAATCTAATAGTGAACGCGGAAAGCCTATCCCCCGCGAAATATATGAAAGAAGTTATGATTAATAATTCCGAGAAGTTTATGTGTTTGATTGATCCTGGCAGTTCCAGTTGCCTGGTTCAGTCTACGGCCGCCATAAAATGTGGGCTCCGAATAAGTCCGGCAAGTAGCGAACTTTTTGCATTCGGAGATACCGTAAATCCAGTTCTGCGACCGTTGGGTAAAATCATAGCAGATATTTCGGTTGACGACGTAGTGGGCTACAACGTTCCGCTGCTTATCGTACCAGACAATGCGCTGAGTGTACCGTTACTAGTGGGGCGCACATATACTGATCAACCGCACATTGTTTACGCTAAAATAAACGAAGACTTGATTATCGCACGCAAGGACGATGCACCGTTTAAGGACCTCGAAATAGCACTAAATGCCGCACCACCTCTACGACTGACGGTAGAAGAAGATGTCCACCTGCAGAAAAACACGGTGAATTTCATCCGGGTCCAGGTACGTGACAGTCCAAACTTATCTGGCCTGATTGCCGTCAACCCCCATTCGAACCAGCCAGCTAAACTTGTCGAAGTGCACGAAGGAAAAACTGCTTTGCCAATGATGTCAGCAGGTGATATTACGATCAAGAGAAACCAATGTGTTGCAAGAGGAAATGTAGTTGAAATTGTAGACCCCGACAAGGTACGACATGAAGTAAACCTAGTAAATTCTGAACCTCGACCAACACCACGACCAATAAGACGAGATGACATTGTCATCGACAAGGACGTAAGCCAAACTGATTCCGACGCCTTACTCCATCTGATCAATACGTTTCGTCATTGCTTTGCTCTAAACCTCCATGAACTCGGGTGTACCGACCTAGTGAAAATGGACATTGTCGAGAAACCTGACAGTACGCCCGTCAACACCAGGCTATATCGCACAAATGCTCAAGAGAGGGAAGAGATTCGACGCATAGTTGCCGACTGGAAGAAACACGGCATTGTATCGGAGTCGCAGTCAGCATACGCGAGCCCCGTATTGCTGGTGAAAAAGAAGAATGGAGAACAAAGGCTTGTCGTAGACTATCGCAAACTCAATGCTCAGACAGTGCCATTACCATTTGTCCTTCCGAATGCCAATGACCTGCTAGAAGGATTGTTCGCGTGCCAATTATTCACGACCCTCGATCTGGCCCATGGCTATCTGCAGATTCCGCTGACCGAGAGTGCTAAAGACAAAGCGGCATTTGTGACACCTGACGAGACTGGGCGCTTCGAACGACTCTTCTTTGGTTTGACGAATGGGCCACCAGAATTTCAGCGACTGATGAACCGAGTACTGGCACCGTTACGTGGTATTCCTGTTCTCTGCTACATGGATGACATACTTATTCCAGCCAAAGACTGGGAAGAGATGTTAACAAGACTACAGAAAGTTTTTGCCGTAATCGAAGCTGCGAAACTAACTTTCAAACCGTCCAAGTGCGAATTCGGCAGGAAAGAAATCGAATTTATTGGTTTTGTCATCTCTAAGGGAAGCATAAAGCCTGGACGTCGTAAGATTCAAGCAATCGCAGAATTCCAGATTCCTCATAACGTTCATGACGTGAGACGGTTCCTAGGCCTTACGTCCTTCTTTCGTCGTTTTGTTGCCGAAATATGCCTACAGGATGGAGCCAATCACGCGTCTCACTCGGAAGTCTGAACCATTCCTCTGGTCGACAGAGCAGCAAGAAGCATTCGATGACATCAAAAACTCGATGACTCGAGAACCTGTGCTCGCCTTGTACAATCCGCAAGCCCGCACGGAGCTCCACACTGACGCCAGTTCAAAAGGCCTAGCAGGGATACTTTTGCAAGAAGGTAGCGACAAAGCCCTACATATGGTTTATTGCGTAAGTAAAAAGACAAGCCAAGCTGAGTCTATGTATCACTCAAGTAGGCTGGAATTGATGGCCATGGTCTATGCTGTACACAAACTACGCTCATTTCTTCTCGCAATTCCATTCACGATTGTTACAGACTGCCAAGCTTTGATATATCTAAATAAAAATAAAACATTAATCCCAACTGTAGCCAGAATGTTTGACCTAATTCTAGAGTATAATTTCATTGTGAAACACCGACCAGGAACCAAAATGTCGCACGTTGATGCACTAAGTCGATCTCCAGTCGACCCCGAATCTGATACCATGAACGACATAACTAATGATCGATGCGAAATCAATTTAACTCTATCCGTAGAAGACCAAGTACTAACTGTACAGAGGGCAGACCAGGAATTGTTAGACAAAATAAAAATACTAAAGAAGCCGTTGAGAGAAAGGACCCGCGAAGAAAAGAATTTCACCCATGATTATGAACTTGCCCAGGGACGACTCTTCAAGATTATTAAGAAAAACTAACAAAATGTTCGACTGTTCGTAATGCCGAAGTCAATGAGAAAAACAGTAGCGGTAAAATTCCATGACCAACAAGGTCACTTTGCAACTGACAGAACCGTGAAGAAAATCATGGAACTATACTGGTTTCCGCAGATGAGACGATACATCGATCAACATATTCAAATGTGTTTCGAATGTATCCTAAATAAAACCGCAGGAGGGAAACAGCCCGGACAACTACACCCAATACCTCCAGGTCAACGACCCTTCGACCTTATACATCTGGACCATCTTGGGCCCTTCGTGAAAAGCAAACGTGGAAATCAAGAGTTGTTGGTAGCAGTCGACAACTTAACGAAGTTGGTCAAGCTATATCCCGTCCGAAGTACAAATACCAAGTGCGTCATCAAGGCGATGGAGAGCTTCATTAATGATTTTGGTGTTCCTGCCCGTGTTGTTTCAGATCGAGGAAGCTGCTTCACATCACGAGTCTTTGCAGAGTTCTGCAAGGCGCACGGTATTCAACACACTCTAAATTCACCCAGGCATCCACATGGAAACGGCCAAGTGGAACGAATCAATCGTACAGTACTACCTGTTATTGCCATTTCCGTCCAGAGCCCGACGCACAACGACTGGGACGAAAGAATGAAGACCTGCGAAAGGGACCTCAACCTAACAGTCAACAAATCAACGGGTAAGACGCCGTTCAACCTGCTATATGGATATAACCCCCGACATACTGATGGCAACCTGCGTGATCTAGCTGACCCTACGCAACTTGACCAGTACGAGCGATCAGAAGTCCTGAGGGAAAAAGCGCGGGATACCATTATTACAAATCAAGCCAAAATGAAAGAAGCATACGACCGTCGACACACGATCGCGCCAAAATATACCGTAGGAGAGGTTGTGTTTATGAAGAAAAATCCAGTGCAAACCGGCCAACCAACTAAGACACAAGAAAAATATCGAGGCCCCCTCGTCATAACATGCGTGTTGCTGAGCGATACGTATCGAGTTGCTCAGTTAGCAGATCCCGAAGATCGCCGTATGTATATAACCACGGCACATGCCTCACAGCTGAAACCTTGGAAGACCGATAACCAGATCAGTGACGACGATGACCAACCCCACGATGTCCAACCTGACGACAACTTCGAAGACGACGACGAAACCGAATGTGACCCACCCGAAGACGACCACACCACGGATGATGAACCCGAAGGCTTCCAATCCGATGATGACCACTCAGACGATGTACAACTGCAGGAGGAAGCACGGGACCAACGACCACAGCGCCAAGCCCGCCGCCCAGCATATCTGGTTGATTTTGTTAAGGCAAAAAAAAAAATTGTATTCCGTTTAATACTACAGTGTATCTGATTTGTTTTGCTCAGTTTATAAGTTTAAATCATGTAGACGTAGTTGAATCTTGTAACCTATTGTAGTAAGATCGAGGTCGATCAAAATGTTAGGACGGCCGAGTGTAGGAAATACGAAGCTAGAATTAGTAAGGTTATGTTTACCTAGTTCACTGACAGATACATCAATGCCATGTCGATATAATGTTATGCTAGGCATCGCCACCTAAAGGCTGTACTGGCCGGAAATGCCGACATTGGAGGAAGTAGATGGGGAGTAGGATGAAAGATGGACAAGTTGGGTGAAGTGTTTGATGTAGTCTGTCGACAAATAAAGACGTAATCCATTCAATCCGATTGTAATTTAATATTAGTTACGAACCCTACGTGGCTTCCTTACAGACCTAAGTGAACGCAATTCGAGACATGTAATATTATAAAACCATAATATACAATTAGAAGACTATCAAAAGAATAAAGACAAATTTAAAACCTTTGAGCGTGTTAAATAAAGTTGCTATGCGTGTCCCGAGACAACCTTACATGTGCTTTTGTCATAGGAGAGTGGTAAGTGGCCGATCCAGCCACCCTTTTCAGATAATGGTCGCTGATTGGCCACGTCTATGATGACGAAAGCATCTCTGAGATTGTCTCGGGACACGAATAATATGTAAATAAAGGAGTAAATGTCTTACGTTGTGCCTCCACGCAAGTTTGCTGATCCAGGGGTTGGCCATGATGCTGCAGTCTATGTAGACGTCAACCCCCTCCTTGATGGAGCTGCTATTGAGGCTACTTCCTAGTTGGAGCGTCACGAGGGGTGGATCTGGAACCAGACAACACATTCCATCTGTGGGCTGCACAAGACACTTTTCACAGACAGTGGAAGAGTTTTCTGATATCAGGAAGAGTTTTACATGTGCACCTGAAATTTTGCATGGATTATAATAAAGATAAACAACGTTTTCGATACTAGTACATTTTATGTATGATTTATTTTTTAATGTACACTGAGTTTGTGAAATGTTAAATTATTAAAAATGCATAAACTGATGTCATGATAAAAATATATTTAATTTCAGTACAGTAAATTACGTAAAAAGATATATATATATCGTAGGTTAATTTTAATTTAACTTAATTTTACAGCCAGGCACAATGTCGCAAGAATGATGAACTAACGCGATCCCTGAGGAGAGCTGAACAGACAACGAGGAAGTTATCATCAATAACAGTCTGACCGGTTACGGAACAATTTCAAATGTCATCGACTGTTTATTTAGACGTAGCCGTGCATGTTTTAAAAAATGAAACATTTAAAACATAAAAAAATTAAGGTTAGTGGATGATGATCTTGTGTGCATCAATGAACCTTGATATAACATTTAAAAACTGATGTTTAATTGCAATTGAAGAGAATATGTAGCCTAGGCCTAGTTACTTTGCCAAATTATCCCATAGCCACATAATCCCACTTTCCGTAAGCATTGTTGGCCAACCGCTGGATCGTGCATGAACGGATTGTCCGAAATTCAAGTTTGTAATGCGAGCACGTTAGTTTGCGAGTGAAGTTAATAAGTACAAGTACACAAGTATGCAGTCTTCTAAATTCGGACACGTCCAGTGAGCACATATTCGATTGCAAGATTCTTATAGACTTAAGTATAAAATAATATTACATGAAAAGATAATTTTTTAAAAATAACGCTTATATTTAAATGCTCTAAAAAGTAAAAAATAAATTTTCGCCCAACAAATTTTTGCCTCACTCGGAAAATAATAAGCGTTGGGCGCTTTCCCTGCATAAACAGCAGAATACTGTAATCTATGTCAACACCGAAAGCGGCCAACGCTTATTATTTTTCGAGTGAGGCAAAAATTTGTTGGGCGAAAATTTATTTTTACTTTTTAATGCATTTAATTAAAAGCGTTTTTTTTTTTTTTTTAGTCATGTAATATTTCTATTATAAAATTGATTTCCAATGAAGAACAATAAATACAATTAAAAGGCAGTGATCACAACAGAAAATTAACTCTTGGAAATACAAAACGAGGTTTGTAAATAAATGTAGTAGGGAAGCACTTTGTGTTACAACATACGCGTTACCTCTGATGCTCCTGTTCATATTACACGTATTCTCCTGGGTAATTGCCACATCATGACATGTTACACCCTGAACCACGCCCTCTTTCGCTGGGAAACTGACACCCCAGATTGGACAACCCTCTCACATTAAAAGATTAACCAATCAATTACAGTACCAACCGTGGAAAAGTAAAAGTCAATACCTCGAGTCTGTAAAAGTTTTGTGTCACAACTTCTAAAGACATCTTTCTCGAAATCGAACGTGTATGTACACATGTAGTAAAGCAAGCTTTAATCTGGCCTCGTGCCAACGTTTTGAACATTGGACCCGAGCCAAGTTTCTGCCGGTAGGAATCATACAAGTAATTGGAACAGCCTTTGAAATCAGGCCCACATTTGCCGGAGTTGAAATGCGTGAGTTGTTGACCAAAGGAACTAGCTTGGATGGATACATTATCATATAGACGTGGACAAGTTGCTTATGTTAAATCGGCTCGACATACTGATGGACGCATGTTTTAGTCTGCTACATGTTAAATATGTATATATTGTTAAAATTATAAATACAACGGGTTGTTAAGTCACGTTTATTACACTTACTTGTCATATTGGTCGACGTTTCTGAGCAACGCATGTGCTCTGTCCTCAGGACACTATGTCACTGTGCGGGAAGCGGCGTCAACACAGGTCTCGTAGTCTACTGCGTGTTAGACTACGAGACCTGTGTTGACGTACCTGCTATAATAATTTGTGTTCACTTATTTAATTAAGCTTAGTCTTATTCTCTTCCGAAGAGGTTTTTTTCAACTTTTTTTCTCATTGTATATATGTATTGTCTTTTCGAATTGCCTAACCTTTATGCTTTTGTCTTATTTTTATGTTAAAATGTTAAAAGTTATCCACTTACGAAATTTTATGAAGAATGTATGTAATCCTGGGCCCGGATTCACAAGAGGTCCCAAGTCTCTTTCTGGTCTCAACTCTAAGACCGGCCTAACTTTGGACCTCTTGTAAAACCAGACCCAGGTCCCTTGAAGAAGTTACTAATTCCAGGTGGGAACAAGAACACAATGACCATTCCAATAATATGTTCTAAAATATGTTCTATAAGGTATTTTCCTGGATTCACAAGAGATTCAAAGTTAGGTCGGTCTTAGAGATAAGCCCAAAATAAGACTTAGGACCTCTTGTGAATCCGGGCCCTGCTTGTTTATAATTTAATTAATTGTGTTTCATTTCACTCTATTCCAGAATACTAGAATAATACCGTATTGCTATGTTAATTATTAATTATAAATTGTATCCAATCGTTGTTGTAATCATTTAACTTGGTTCCTGTATTTACTTATTTGAGAATATGTCAGTATAGTTTCTAGTTCATATATTTTAGTTAAGTGCATCACACATTTTACATGCTACTTTATTTTATTCCAAAAAATAAAAATATGTCCCTTGATTACGTTATTATTAACAATTTGTATCCAATAATTCTGTAAAAATATGTTATATATGTTTGTCTGTAGTATTATATTTTTTGATCCTGTATTAAAGTGTGTATTATTTTATATGTACATTAGCATACAAAAAAAAAACTTTTTTGTACTTATACTTTTTGATACTTTTGTTTAATACATTTTTCTTGGCATACTTTTTTGTAGTTTTTAGATAATAGTTATATATTTAGTTATTTTACATGTAAGTAGTAAAAAATAATATCTTTATAATTGTAATGCTTTGTAGAAACCATAAAAAAAATGAAAAGTATGCTGAAGTGAACGCTTGTATGCTGAAAGATTGTACAAATATCGGTAGGCACTACCAAGCATGAGAATTCCAGTGAGTCAAAAGGTAACCAGCCTGACGACTTTAATTTTGATTAATTTTGACTTTAATTTGTATTAGTTTGACGAATAGACAGTGACTGCTAAGGTAGATATAATATCATACTATCATATCACGTATCTGAACATGGTCATGCTCTTTTCTAAAAATGTATTTTGTGACAGTAGCACACCACTTCAAGAATATCCTGATTACTGAGGAAATTTAATATAAATTCAATAATAAACTTAAATAATTAAAAAAAAATAGTATCAAAGTTATATGATAATTACCTTTTCTTACGATTACGACAAAACATTATTATTCGTTATTGTAAATTGTAATTGCAATTAAAATTCTACGTCTTAGGATTACCCACAAGTAGGCCTGATATTTTAGTTACTAGACCTAGTTTGACGATACGTATCTATTGACCTTTGACCACCATTTTGAATGAATACCGTACAAGCAATGTGATAACAACAAGAACTTAATTTTAACGTATTGATAACCACGTTAATATAATGAATATTGGCCAATTAATCGACGAAAATCTTACCAATTACCCATTTTGAGAAAATTGATCCCGATCAAGGTTAAAGAAGGGTAACGTAGGTTATTTCATTTCTTTTTAAAGAAATATAATAAATTTAACTTACTAAAAATGTACGTTTAAACTCGCAAACATTTTTCGTTATATAAAGGGATAGTCAGGGGAAAAACTAAAAAACTACCATTTGTATATGTCCACCCTCAAATATGGAAACATGACTAAAGGATACCATACTTTAAAAGCAGGCGGTTAAAAAATTAAAGAAAACACGTTTTTGGCTTGTTGCTACCAAGTAGCACCGAGCAACTTCTCTCATGGTAATTCCCATACAAAAAAGAATGTGGCCTCGAAATACTAAAACCACCGCTAACATAGGGCACTTATCAAAAATCGATCAGGAGTTTAAATGTGCATCGTTTCTCTACCAATCTACCAATAACATGCTTCTTTGTACGAGCGTGTACTTCTACAAAATGCCACGCAATTATATTTTTTGAGACAAAGTGTAGAAAAGTTGCAATCTGTTTTGAGCGGCACTGTCAGCAGTCGCCGAGTGTTGTGGCTGGTCTCGTATAACACAATGAGTTCTCTGTCTGTAGGGAAGGCGCTAGCGAACTCAGAACCGATACAGGCTACAGCTGTACTACGCTTAAGAAGAAAAATGCAACACAGCTGGCGAAGAAAATCTAGTAGAATAGCTAAATGTTCACTATTTTCTTTGTTGCATTGAAGCAACCTTTATCAATTTTATTTTACACATAACTGAATTTCATGCACTTATTACTCATTGGGGACTTTTTAGTTTTTCACCTGACTATCCCTTTAATTAAAAATTGTTAAATAATTAAAAATTTAACCTTTGACCCTGGTTTTGACATAAAAAGCTGGATTTCCCATAGGTATATCAAGGTTTTGTTTTGAAAAGTGCTCGTCTCAAGCTTTCAGTTCATTGTCCTCATATGACCCAAATGTCATTCCGTCATTACATATTACTAAATATGTTAATATAATAAATAGTGTTTCCCTGAGTGGTTGTCATATTGGCAATCTTGGTATAGAGACAGATACCAATATATAAATTTACTTTCCTTATTCGGAAATTTAACTTGTGTAGTTTTGTTTCGTTGCTAAAAGTCGTTATCGTTATCGTTATCGTTAGTGTTACCGTGTGCGATCGTCGAGAGAGGTATGTGCCCTGCCCTGATATGCGGTGTGGTGAGAGGACACCATTTTGTGTGGTGGTCACCATGCACGATGGTGCAATGCAGACGAACATGTGCTCGATAACATACCACTTGTTTTCCCCGAGGTGGAGTAAAACAGATTACGCATAAGCATTTTGTGTGGATAACACGTTGCAGAGATATGAGTGGCTAATAAAAAGAAAACAAGAGCGGAATCCGAAATGAAGCCGACAAAATGCGCGGTTGATGTTCTCGAGTGATATAGACGTGTTGATCCATCTTGATCGCCTTCGTTTCGTTGTGCATTAAGCCCATATCACACTACAATTGGAATAACTGGAGTTGCCAATTGAAATTGCAATCTAAAACTCTCCAATCATAATTCTAAAATCATTCAACTAGAAAATAAATACAATCATAATAATAACGAAAGAGAAGCCTTTATCACAAACAAAGTTATTGTCTCTATGTATGCATTAACGTAGTTTCTACTTGAGGTTATATTGTGACAGTGCTCTGAACGTATTTATCCGTTCTTGTTCCTGATTTGTTCATGTGATTGGGATCTACGATTCACAATTTTATTTTAGAGAAATCGTAGACTGGCCCAACTGAGCTACTGCGCATGCGCCGCCAACCGTAAGTTCGAATCTACGACTGCAATTGACAATTGCAATCCTAATGTGATACGGCTAATCCTAATGTGATACGGCTAATCCTAATGTGATACGGGCTTTACCTGTTGAGTGCGGGGACGAGAAAACATAACATACACGTACTGGGGAAATCGGTAAACAATTTCCTTCAACTAAATTTGGAAATATTGTACAGTCTAATTATATATAACCACACACATCATTTCAATGTACCAAAAGCGGATGGTACTGAAGCTGGAGTTATGAGACTTGCAAGAACTGATTCAGGCCGTAATTTAAAACTCAACAACTCTTTGAAAATCGCGTAATATACCGGTGGAACCGTATGGTAATCCCAATCAGATGCATGACACTAAAATTCAGGCATGTTGAGCAAATAAATACACCCTCTGAACGCAGTCTGGGTATAGCTATAAATAAAACCACTAATGAAATATCAACACACTAAGATACACCAGCATTTATATAGCCTGTTGGATACATTTGAATACTATGTAATATACCTCGTCCTCAATGTTATATTACAGATTCAGAGTCACCGTTTAAAGGTTTATAAGAATTGTGCTAGTGGATTAATTTAATGCCAGAAACTTAAATAATAGGCGAGATTTTCTTAGTTTATCGCTCTTCTGCTACTCCCCTGCATCGCTATGTCACCACCCTTTACCCCCGTGACAACCCGACAATCATATCGTATTTATTCATTACATATTATATTATTTATAATCAGTAATACTGGGCAGTGATCACGCAACAGGGGGTGGAGCTTCAAACTATGTCAAACTTAAAATATCTGCACTCTACCATGCCCGAAATGAAAATCAAACCTGGAAAACTGTTTTGTAAACTGGTCTAAACCCACTGGAAGAACGCTTCGCAGCTGCCGTCCGCCATGTTTCCTATCAAACTCTTGCGTCCGCCTCAGTTTTCCATTTGGTTTGTTTCCTCAAAGTCGCTCCCTAAAGAGAGTTGAAGTTATGTCACAGTTTTGATAACAACGACTGAAGCGAGTCCAACTTCCTGGCATACGTGTTAGTTTGAAAGGAGTCGACTGTTCAGCGGAAGGAACCGTGGTCGACTTACATAAAAATCGCGTTTCTTGACTCGCTAGGTTGGTCGCGCTATTACCAAACAAACCAACGCAATTTATAAGTAAAAATAGTAGACAAAATGAATATTCTTTGTTTGTTTTTTATTTCGAAGAAGAACAGTGAACGATATTTATTATGTGAAGACTCGACAATTTATTTTGATTATTTACACTTGGCTTCCAGACGTTATTTTCAAGGAAATGTAAAGAGTATGATAGGAGGAAAGAAAAAGATTTTTCTTTGCTTCGCTGTCCTCAGAAAACATGGTCCTCATTTAGATTCCAACTGTTTTCTTTCGCATGGGACTCTGACATCCGCTAGTATTCAGATGGTATAATTTTGAATCATTTCGTTTGAATGTATGTTTGAATGATGTCAAAGTGTCCCATATTTTCATCTTACCTTAACAACATCATCTTAAATACTCTGCCCCGTAGGAGTCTAGGAGTAGTAAGACATTATATATTATAATTGGTTATGTTCCTCGCAATATGTGTTAGGAACGCGTGGCGCGTCTGATAAACGAGCTCGAACGTATTTTTTAATGGCTGGTGTATTCATTACTTACGACTTACCTGCTAGCTACATTGCGTCCGTAACTTAAAAGACCATTAGCAGAACAAAGGTAGTTCCTTATAAACAACTATGGTCAACCATCCGAAATTCTTAACGCTAGATCTCAACTTGCGCATGACGTTCGAATGTTGATAGCAATTGCGAGCCGAATTTGTGTGATTCAAGTTGTATGCTTATGTAGTACAGTGTCATGAAAAGATTACAACAATTGAATAAAAACTCATTATTGATTACGGTCATCTAGTTTTCGGGTGTGAACGGAGGTTTGTATGCCCAACTTCAACTACAAGTTAACCAGCGAATTAGTGCGTACGTGATATTTGAAGAGTTACTAAATGGTAGAGATGGAGCTTTACAATGGCTGGCTCAAGCTTTTACTCTGATTGTTACCTCTGAAAACATTAAAAACGCTACCTCCGTTCGTCGACGTCGCCGGCTCGACTGAGGCAGAAGGGACGTGATCAAGCATAGCAGCTTCACGGCTGAGATTTAATCCTTACGCAATTGATTGGTAATTCCGGGACCGGGAGAAAAGTCGCGAGAACTTTGAGGGGAATTCAAATTAGGGGGTTTAGTTTGGAGCTTAGCGGGATTCCATTGTCGCGCGCTTCTACAAAGTGGCTTTCAGAGTAACTCAATTCAATTCAATCCAGTTTAAATACATTGTTACGAATTTCTTTATGTAATAATAATACTTTCAGTAAAATTAAAAGTATATCTGGGCATTTCGTCAAGTTGAATAATCGATTCTATCTATCTATATATATATATATATATATGTTGAGACGTAAATTTTCGTAGACAAACTGAGATGTTGGAGAGGGTTTTTGGGTATTAGTCCACGTTTTGTGAGGAGGTTGTTTTATCACATACCTTTTTTCACAACGTTTCGCCGACAAATGTTGCGGCATCATCAGGTGACAGGTCCGGGTCGCGTGTGTTGTCGTCGCGAACGCCTGGGCTCGACTGTACCGAGAGTGTTGCAATCCTTGTGCACGTCATGCACCGCACCGCTCACAGCGCCACTGCAACTAGTTACCGCTTGCACCGCCAGGCAGTCTCCACCGAGCGCTGTGATCGGTGCGGTGCATGACGTGCACAAGGATTGCAACACTCTCGGTACAGTCGAGCCCAGGCGTTCGCGACGACAACACACGCGACCCGGACCTGTCACCTGATGATGCCGCAACATTTGTCGGCGAAACGTTGTGAAAAAAGGTATGTGAAAAAACAACCTCCTCACAAAACGTGGACTAATACCCAAAAACCCTCTCCAACATATATATATATATATATATATATATATATATATCAAAATGAATGTTTGTTTGTTTGTTTGTTTGTCCCGTATGCGTACCTATATACCATTCATCTGATTGTGATAAAACTTTGGTGAGTTGTTGTGCTCACGCCCGCGAAGGTTGCTGAATGACTACAACCCCAACCCCCCGCACCACCCACCCACACTGAGACACCAACAGGCAATAATGCGTTCCTATACCATTCATCCGATTGTGATAAAACTTTGGTGAGTTGTTGTGCTCACGCCCGCGAAGGTTGCTGAATGACTACAACCCCCACCCCCCGCACCACCCACCCACACTGAGACACCAACAGGCAATAATGCGTTCCAGTACCATTCATCCGATTGCAATAAAACTTTGGTGAGTTGTTGAACGCACGCCCGCGAAGGTTTCTGAATGAGTACAACAAATTGATTCATAAAGTTTTCCCAAATATGCTTATTACCACGCATCCCAATTATTCCGACAGATAAGCTATTCAAATTCAAACGGCTGCAGTTTCCGGTGCGACTTGTATTTACAGTGACCATCAACAAAGCAAAGGGACAATCGCGACAAGTGTGAGACTAAATTTGCAAAATTCACGCTTCTCACACGGACAGCTGTATGTGGTCTGCTCACGCTTCTCACACGGAGAGCTGTATGTGGTCTGCTCACGCTTCTCACACGGAGAGCTGTATGTGGTCTGCTCACGCTTCTCACACGGAGAGCTGTATGTGGTCTGCTCACGCTTCTCACACGGAGAGCGTTATGTGGTCTGCTCACGCTTCTCACACGGAGAGCTGTATGTGGTCTGCTCACGCTTCTCACACGGAGAGCTGTATGTGGTCTGCTCGCGCTTCTCACACGGAGAGCTGTATGTGGTCTGCTCACGCTTCTCACACGGAGAGCTGTATGTGGTCTGCTCACGCTTCTCACACGGAGAGCTGTATGTGGTCTGCTCACGCTTCTCACACGGAGAGCTGTATGTGGTCTGCTCACGCTTCTCACACGGAGAGCTGTATGTGGTCTGCTCACGCTTCTCACACGGACAGCTGTATGTGGTCTGCTCACGCTTCTCACACGGACAGCTGTATGTGGTCTGCTCACGCTTCTCACACGGACAGCTGTATGTGGTCTGCTCACGCTTCTCACACGGACAGCTGTATGTGGTCTCCTCATGCTTCTCACACGAACAGCTGTATGTGGTCTCCTCATGCTTCTCACACGGAGAGCTGTATGTGGTCTGCTCACGCTTCTCACACGGAGAGCTGTATGTGGTCTGCTCACGCTTCTCACACGGAGAGCTGTATGTGGTCTCCTCATGCTTCTCACACGGACAGCTGTGTGGTCTCCTCATGCTTCTCACACGGACAGCTGTATGTGGTCTGCTCACGCTTCTCACACGGACAGCTGTATGTGGTCTGCTCACGCTTCTCACACGGACAGCTGTATGTGGTCTGCTCACGCTTCTCACACGGAGAGCTGTATGTGGTCTACTCATGCTTCTCACACGGAGAGCCGTATGTGGTCTGCTCATGCTTCTCACACGGACAGCTGTATGTGGTCTCCTCATGCTTCTCACACGGACATCTGTATGTGGTCTGCTCACGCTTCTCACACGGAGAACTGTATGTGGTCTCCTCATGCTTCTCACACGGACAGCTGTATGTGGTCTCCTCATGCTTCTCACACGGACAGCTGTATGTGGTCTGCTCATGCTTCTCACACGGACAGCTGTATGTGGTCTGCTCACGCTTCTCACACGGACAGCTGTATGTGGTCTGCTCACGCTTCTCACACGGAGAGCTGTATGTGGTCTCCTCACGCTTCTCACACGGAGAGCTGTATGTGGTCTCCTCATGCTTCTCACACGGACAGCTGTATGTGGTTTGCTCACGATTCTCACACGGAGAGCTGTATGTGGTCTGCTCACGTTTCTCACACGGAGAGCTGTATGTGGTCTGCTCACGCTTCTCACACGGAGAGCTGTATGTGGTCTGCTCACGCTTCTCACACGGAGAGCTATATGTGGTCTGCTCACGCTTCGGAAAACATTCTGCTTGTATATGCACCAGACGGAATAACAAAAAACTTTGTGTAACCAAAGTACTTCAATAAACAGAATTAAAACACAAACACTTCTTTATTTTAATGGCATTGCAACGCATGCCGGGTACTCGCTAGTTATTTCTATATTTCTTATTCGTTTTAATAACTTTTTAACTTTTTCGCAATGGTGCGCACTTTCCTCACGGAATAAAACTAACAATATATAATCTTAATTTTGAGGATTTCCTATACTTTAAAATATAACAAAATGACTGAAACATCTTGAGGTATGGATATAGTGACTTGAAACAGATGGATGGTGACGAATGCATGGTACACAATGTTACAATGTTGGGAAACTGCTCCGTCCGTACTTCAGAAACATTGCTTCATTTTCTACCGAAACCAACTCTATACGACGAATCACCATTTATGTCGTCTGCCACTGGTTGGTAGACCATTCCTGAGGAACACTCAATTTCGGAATGTTAAAATTGCTAAAAAGTTTTTAAATTGTCCCAAAAGAAAATACGTCAACCTATATGAAATTCAGGGGCGGATACAGGAAGGGGGGCGGGGGCGACCGCCCCCCTATGACCAAAAAAATGGAAATTTTGAATAATTATTATTTTGGAGTCGTTACCGAACTTTAGTTGCCATGCTTTGTGTAACTAATCGAGCCTGTATCCGCCCCTGCCGACGTATGCGCATGCCATACCAAGGTTCTCTTACAAATCGCTATGTGTGAAATTAAGTAATTTTCGAATGACAGCCCGTTAAACTTACGTAATTATCTCAAAATCTGTAGTATGTCACAAGGTATGTTTATATGTGGTTCAACAAGATCTTATTGAAATTAATTGGCAGGAATCAAATTAAATGTATATACTCTGGTTCTCTTATAAATCGCTACTGTGTTGACATAAGGTAATTTTCCACCGACAGCCCGTTAAACTTATGTCACGCACGTTTGTTTATACTTTTTATACCCTTAAAGTAGATGTAAATGAGATTAATTAAAAGGAATCAAATTAAATGAATATTCTCAGGTTCACTTACAAATCGATACTTAGTGTGAAATTACGTTATTTCCGAATGACGCCCCTGAAATTTCCGTAATTATCTCAAAATCAAAAAAAATATGACGTGTGTTGTTCGTTTATACGTCAACATTAGTGACAACTACGTTATTGCTTCACCCAAAATGTGACAATGTCAGTATTGACTGAAGTAAAGTATGTTTTGAAAATGTGATTGATTAAATTAAACATAATGTACATTACTCCCCAAAACTTGTATATATAGGATGTACCTAACCCCCCCCCCCTATAGTAAATGTCAATCGCCTTCCATGAAACCGCCCCCCCCCATAAATCATGGCTAGATCCACCCCTGATGAAATTGAGTGTCTACGACTAGTTGTCTAGAATCGTGTTCCGGTCACGGAAACGAACGAACGATTCAAATAAATATTTCCATTTTTATTATTACAACGCTTATTTGTTTATTATTTGTACGCTTGCTTTGTTTGTCCGTCTGTCTGGACGGAATCTTTGAATCGATATTCCACCTTTTTCTAAATGTCCGATCGAAATGAAATTTTTCACACATACGTATTCTGTATGACAATACATTAATCAACTGTCATATTTACTAAATTGTCAATTAATTCATCATAATTAATTAATTAATGTTTTATATGGAAATCGATGTTTCACTTATTTCCCAACGTCGAATCGGATTGAAACTTTTCACACAGACGAACTCTTAATGACAATACACGAATCAATTATCATGTTTTACTAAATAATCAATTAATTCATCATAATTAATTAATTGATGTTTTATATGGGAATCGATATTTCACCCACTTCCGAACGTCGAATTTTCACACAGTCGTATTTTCTAAATGACAATATATGAATCAATTATCAGATTAACTAATTAATTAATTAATCCACCATAGCTAATTAATTAAACAATAAGCATCATATGAGAAATTAGTCACAGCTAGTGAGGATGGGCCAACCACATGCAGGCATCGGAATTACCGCTGGTTGTTCGGGACTCAAATATCCGTGACGAAAGCATCGGATATATTTCTATGTAATAGGCCTAGATGTTTTTATGTTGACAAAAATTGCGGTTTTGATCATTATTAATAGAATGTGAAGCCTATAGGCCTAGTTACTTTGCCAAATTCTCCAATAGCCACATAACCCCACTTTTCGTAAGCATTGTTGGCCGATCGCTGAAGCGAGCATGAACGGAACTGTCCGAAATTAAAGTTTGCAATGCGAGCACGCCAGTTTGCGAGTGAAGTTCACACGAACAAGTACACAAGAATGCAGTCTTCTACATTCGGACACGTCCAGTGAGCATATATACGATTGCGAGATTCTTTAAGACTAAAAAATATAAAATAATATTACATGAAAAAAAAATATTTTTTTTTTTTAAAACAACGCTTATATTTAAATGCACTAAACAGAAAAAAATAAATTTTCGCAAAACAAATTTTTGCCTCACTCGGAAAATTAAAGCGTTGGGCGCTTTCCCTGCATAAACAGCAGAATACTGCAATCTATATCAATACCGAAAGCACCCAACGCTTATTATTTTCCGAGTGAGGCAAACATTTGATGGGCGAAAATTTATTTTTCACTTTTTAGTGCATTTAAATATACGCGTTGTTTTAAAAAAAAATATATATTTTTTTCATGAAATATTATTTCAGATGATCTGATAATTACGTGTAAAATGTTTCCCGCAACACCAAAATATAAAAGTTAATAAAGGACATTTGAAAAACGGAAATTTGTATTGGAACAAAAAAACATTCATAAGAACAAACAGTGACAAACCGTTGGGCTCAGGCGACCGCGCTGGTCGCTCCCTTTAGGCGGGTGCGCTGACTGACTTCCTCGTCACTTCAGAGTTGTCTCAGGCGACCAGCGCGCTCCCTTTAGGCGGGTGCGCTGACTGACTTCCTCGTCACTTCAGAGTTGGCTCAGGCGACCAGCGCGCTCCCTTAAGGCGGGTGCGCTCACTGACTTCCTCGTCACTTCAGAGTTGTCTTAGGCGACCAGCGCGCTCCCTTTAGGCGGGTGCGCTCACTGACTTCCTCGTCACTTGGCTCAGGCGACCAGCGCGCTCCCTTTAGGCGGGTGCGCTCACTGACTTCCTCGTCACTTCAGAGTTGGCTTAGGCGACCAGCGCGCTCCCTTTAGGCGGATGCGCTGACTGACTTCCTCGTCACTTCAGAGTTGTCTTAGGCGACCAGCGCGCTCCCTTTAGGCGGGTGCGCTGACTGACTTCCTCGTCACTTCAGAGTTGTCTTAGGCGACCAGCGCGCTCCCTTTAGGCGGGTGCGCTGACTGACTTCCTCGTCACTTCAGAGTTGTCTCAGGCGACCAGCGCGCTCCCTTCAGGCGGGTGCGCTCACTGACTTCCTCGTCACTTCAGAGTTGTCTTAGGCGACCAGCGCGCTCCCTTTAGGCGGGTGCGCTGACTGACTTCCTCGTCACTTCAGAGTTGGCTCAGGCGACCAGCGCGCTCCCTTTAGGCGGGTGCGCTCACTGACTTCCTCGTCACTTCAGAGTTGGCTCAGGCGACCAGCGCGCTCCCTTTAGGCGGGTGCGCTGACTGACTTCCTCGTCACTTCAGAGTTGTCTTAGGCGACCAGCGCGCTCCCTTTAGGCGGGTGCGCTCACTGACTTCCTCGTCACTTCAGAGTTGTCTTAGGCGACCAGCGCGCTCCCTTTAGGCGGGTGCGCTCACTGACTTCCTCGTCACTTCAGAGTTGGCTCAGGCGACCAGCGCGCTCCTTTTAGGCGGGTGCGCTCACTGACTTCCTCGTCACTTCAGAGTTGGCTCAGGCGACCAGCGCGCTCTCTTTAGGCGGGTGCGCTCACTGACTTCCTCGTTACTTCAGAGTTGTCTTAGGCGACCAGCGCGCTCCCTTTAGGCGGGTGCGCTGACTGACTTCCTCGTCACTTCAGAGTTGTCTTAGGCGACCAGCGCGCTCCCTTTAGGCGGGTGCGCTCACTGACTTCCTCGTCACTTCAGAGTTGTCTTAGGCGACCAGCGCGCTCCCTTTAGGCGGGTGCGCTCACTGACTTCCTCGTCACTTCAGAGTTGTCTTAGGCGACCAGCGCGCTCCCTTTAGGCGGGTGCGCTGACTGACTTCCTCGTCACTTCAGAGTTGGCTTAGGCGACCAGCGCGCTCCCTTTAGGCGGGTGCGCTCACTACCTTCCTCGTCACTTCAGAGTTGTCTCAGGCGACCAGCGCGCTCCCTTTAGGCGGGTGCGCTGACTGACTTCCTCGTCACTTCAGAGTTGTCTTAGGCAACCAGCGCGCTCCCTTTAGGCGGGTGCGCTGACTGACTTCCTCGTCACTTCAGTGTTGGCTCAGGCGACCAGCGCGCTCCCTTTAGGCGGGTGCGCTCACTACCTTCCTCGTCACTTCAGAGTTGTCTCAGGCGACCAGCGCGCTCCCTTTAGGCGGGTGCGCTGACTGACTTCCTCGTCAATCCGAGTTGTCTTAGGCAAACAACGCGCTCCCTTTAGGCGGGTGCGCTGACTGACTTCCTCGTCACTTCAGAGTTGTCTTAGGCGACCAGCGCGCTCCCTTTAGGCGGGTGCGCTGACTGACTTCCTCGTCACTTCAGAGTTGTCTTAGGCGACCAGCGCGCTCCCTTTAGGTGGGTGCGCTCACTGACTTCCTCGTCACTTCAGAGTTGTCTTAGGCGACCAGCGCGCTCCCTTTAGGCGGGTGCGCTGACTGACTTCCTCGTCACTTCAGAGTTGTCTTAGGCGACCAGCGCGCTCCCTTTAGGCGGGTGCGCTCACTACCTTCCTCGTCACTTCAGAGTTGTCTTAGGCGACCAGCGCGCTCCCTTTAGGCGGGTGCGCTGACTGACTTCCTCGTCACTTCAGAGTTGTCTTAGGCAACCAGCGCGCTCCCTTTAGGCGGGTGCGCTGACTGACTTCCTCGTCACTTCAGAGTTGTCTTAGGCGACCAGCGCGCTCCCTTTAGGCGGGTGCGCTCACTGACTTCCTCGTCACTTCAGAGTTGTCTTAGGCGACCAGCGCGCTCCCTTTAGGCGGGTGCGCTCACTGACTTCCTCGTCACTTCAGAGTTGTCTTAGGCGACCAGCGCGCTCCCTTTAGGCGGGTGCGCTGACTGACTTCCTCGTCACTTCAGAGTTGGCTTAGGCGACCAGCGCGCTCCCTTTAGGCGGGTGCGCTCACTACCTTCCTCGTCACTTCAGAGTTGTCTCAGGCGACCAGCGCGCTCCCTTTAGGCGGGTGCGCTGACTGACTTCCTCGTCACTTCAGAGTTGTCTTAGGCAACCAGCGCGCTCCCTTTAGGCGGGTGCGCTGACTGACTTCCTCGTCACTTCAGTGTTGGCTCAGGCGACCAGCGCGCTCCCTTTAGGCGGGTGCGCTCACTACCTTCCTCGTCACTTCAGAGTTGTCTCAGGCGACCAGCGCGCTCCCTTTAGGCGGGTGCGCTGACTGACTTCCTCGTCACTTCAGAGTTGTCTTAGGCAACCAGCGCGCTCCCTTTAGGCGGGTGCGCTGACTGACTTCCTCGTCACTTCAGAGTTGTCTTAGGCAACCAGCGCGCTCCCTTTAGGCGGGTGCGCTGACTGACTTCCTCGTCACTTCAGTGTTGGCTCAGGCGACCAGCGCGCTCCCTTTAGGCGGGTGCGCTCACTACCTTCCTCGTCACTTCAGAGTTGTCTCAGGCGACCAGCGCGCTCCCTTTAGGCGGGTGCGCTGACTGACTTCCTCGTCACTTCAGAGTTGTCTTAGGCAACCAGCGCGCTCCCTTTAGGCGGGTGCGCTGACTGACTTCCTCGTCACTTCAGAGTTGGCTTAGGCGACCAGCGCGCTCCCTTTAGGCGGGTGCGCTCACTGACTTCCTCGTCACTTCAGAGTTGGCTCAGGCGACCAGCGCGCTCCCTTTAGGCGGGTACGTTGACTGACTTCCTCGTCACTTCAGAGTTGTCTTAGGCGACCAGCGCGCTCCCTTTAGGCGGGTGCGCTGACTGACTTCCTCGTCACTTCAGAGTTGGCTCAGGCGACCAGCGCGCTCCCTTTAGGCGGGTGCGCTCACTGACTTCCTCGTCACTTGGCTCAGGCGACCAGCGCGCTCCCTTTAGGCGGGTGCGCTGACTGACTTCCTCGTCACTTCAGAGTTGGCTCAGGCGACCAGCGCGCTCCCTTTAGGCGGGTGCGCTGACTGACTTCCTCGTCACTTCATAGTTGTCTTAGGCGACCAGCGCGCTCCCTTTAGGCGGGTGCGCTGACTGACTTCCTCGTCACTTCAGAGTTGGCTCAGGCGACCAGCGCGCTCCCTTTAGGCGGGTGCGCTGACTGACTTCCTCGTCACTTCAGAGTTGTCTTAGGCGACCAGCGCGCTCCCTTTAGGCGGGTGCGCTCACTGACTTCCTCGTCACTTCAGAGTTGTCTTAGGCGACCAGCGCGCTCCCTTTAGGCGGGTGCGCTGACTGACTTCCTCGTCACTTCAGAGTTGTCTTAGGCGACCAGCGCGCTCCCTTTAGGCGGGTGCGCTGACTGACTTCCTCGTCACTTCAGAGTTGGCTCAGGCGACCAGCGCGCTCCCTTCAGGCGGGTGCGCTGACTGACTTCCTCGTCACTTCAGAGTTGTCTTAGGCGACCAGCGCGCTCCCTTTAGGCGGGTGCGCTGACTGACTTCCTCGTCACTTCAGAGTTGTCTTAGGCGACCAGCGCGCTCCCTTTAGGCGGGTGCGCTCACTGACTTCCTCGTCACTTCAGAGTTGTCTTAGGCGACCAGCGCGCTCCCTTTAGGCGGGTGCGCTCACTGACTTCCTCGTCACTTCAGAGTTGTCTTAGGCGACCAGCGCGCTCCCTTTAGGCGGGTGCGCTGACTGACTTCCTCGTCACTTCAGAGTTGTCTTAGGCGACCAGCGCGCTCCCTTTAGGCGGGTGCGCTGACTGACTTCCTCGTCACTTCAGAGTTGTCTTAGGTGACCAGTGCGCTCCCTTTAGGCGGGTGCGCTGACTGACTTCCTCGTCACTTCAGAGTTGTCTTAGGCGACCAGCGCGCTCTCTTTAGGCGGGTGCGCTGACTGACTTCCTCGTCACTTCAGAGTTGTCTTAGGCGACCAGCGCGCTCCCTTTAGGCGGGTGCGCTCACTGACTTCCTCGTCACTTCAGAGTTGGCTTAGGCGACCAGCGCGCTCCCTTTAGGCGGGTGCGCTGACTGACTTCCTCGTCACTTCAGAGTTGACTCAGGCGACCAGCGCGCTCCCTTTAGGCGGGTGCGCTCACTGACTTCCTCGTCACTTCAGAGTTGTCTTAGGCGACCAGCGCGCTCCCTTTAGGCGGGTGCGCTGACTGACTTCCTCGTCACTTGGCTCAGGCGACCAGCGCGCTCCCTTTAGGCGGGTGCGCTGACTGACTTCCTCGTCACTTCAGAGTTGTCTTAGGTGACCAGTGCGCTCCCTTTAGGCGGGTGCGCTGACTGACTTCCTCGTCACTTCAGAGTTGTCTTAGGCGACCAGCGCGCTCTCTTTAGGCGGGTGCGCTGACTGACTTCCTCGTCACTTCAGAGTTGTCTTAGGCGACCAGCGCGCTCCCTTTAGGCGGGTGCGCTCACTGACTTCCTCGTCACTTCAGAGTTGGCTTAGGCGACCAGCGCGCTCCCTTTAGGCGGGTGCGCTGACTGACTTCCTCGTCACTTCAGAGTTGACTCAGGCGACCAGCGCGCTCCCTTTAGGCGGGTGCGCTCACTGACTTCCTCGTCACTTCAGAGTTGTCTTAGGCGACCAGCGCGCTCCCTTTAGGCGGGTGCGCTGACTGACTTCCTCGTCACTTCAGAGTTGGCTCAGGCGACCAGCGCGCTCCCTTTAGGCGGGTTCGCTGACTGACTTCCTCGTCACTTAAGAGTTGTCTCAGGCGACCAGCGCGCTCCCTTTAGGCGGGTGCGCTGACTGACTTCCTCGTCACTTAAGAGTTGTCTTAGGCGACCAGCGCGCTCCCTTTAGGCGGGTTCGCTGACTGACTTCCTCGTCACTTAAGAGTTGTCTCAGGCGACCAGCGCGCTCCCTTTAGGCGGGTGCGCTCACTGACTTCCTCGTCACTTCAGAGTTGTCTTAGGCGACCAGCGCGCTCCCTTTAGGCGGGTGCGCTGACTGACTTCCTCGTCACTTCAGAGTTGGCTCAGGCGACCAGCGCGCTCCCTTTAGGCGGGTGCGCTCACTGACTTCCTCGTCACTTGGCTCAGGCGACCAGCGCGCTCCCTTTAGGCGGGTGCGCTCACTGACTTCCTCGTCGCTTCAGAGTTGTCTTAGGCGACCAGCGCGCTCCCTTTAGGCGGGTGCGCTCACTGACTTCCTCGTCACTTCAGAGTTGTCTTAGGCGACCAGCGCGCTCCCTTTAGGCGGGTGCGCTCACTGACTTCCTCGTCACTTCAGAGTTGTTTTAGGCGACCAGCGCGCTCCCTTTAGGCGGGTGCGCTGACTGACTTCCTCGTCACTTCAGAGTTGTCTTAGGCGACCAGCGCGCTCCCTTTAGGCGGGTGCGCTCACTGACTTCCTCGTCACTTCAGAGTTGTCTTAGGCGACCAGCGCGCTCCCTTTAGTCGGGTGCGCTGACTGACTTCCTCGTCACTTCAGTGTTGGCTCAGGCGACCAGCGCGCTCCCTTTAGGCGGGTGCGCTCACTGACTTCCTCGTCACTTCAGAGTTGGCTCAGGCGACCAGCGCGCTCCCTTTAGGCGGGTGCGCTGACTGACTTCCTCGTCACTTCAGAGTTGTCTCAGGCGACCAGCGCGCTCCCTTTAGGCGGGTGCGCTGACTGACTTCCTCGTCACTTCAGAGTTGTCTCAGGCGACCAGCGCGCTCCCTTTAGGCGGGTGCGCTGACTGACTTCCTCGTCACTTCAGAGTTGTCTTAGGCGACCAGCGCGCTCCCTTTAGGCGGGTGCGCTGACTGACTTCCTCGTCACTTCAGAGTTGGCTCAGGCGACCAGCGCGCTCCCTTTAGGCGGGTGCGCTCACTGACTTCCTCGTCACTTCAGAGTTGTCTTAGGCGACCAGCGCGCTCCCTTTAGTCGGGTGCGCTGACTGACTTCCTCGTCACTTCAGTGTTGGCTCAGGCGACCAGCGCGCTCCCTTTAGGCGGGTGCGCTGACTGACTTCCTCGTCACTTCAGAGTTGTCTCAGGCGACCAGCGCGCTCCCTTTAGGCGGGTGCGCTGACTGACTTCCTCGTCACTTCAGAGTTGGCTCAGGCGACAAGCGCTGCCTTAAGGCGGGTGCGCTTACTGACTTCCTCGTCACTTCAGACATTGGGTTTAATTTAAACCCAATGCTTCAGAGTTGTCTCAGGCGACCAGCGCGCTCCCTTTAGGCGGGTGCGCTCACTGACTTCCTCGTCGCTACAGAGTTGGTTCAGCATTTCAACAGTAAGGTGGTGGCGTCATCGTATTGTACACGAAAGCGTTGCTTGATATAAACATGTTCAAAATTAATTATATACGCACTGAGAGCGTTTTGGAGGTATTCAGAATTAATGTCCTGAGTTTGTTGTCGGTATTGTGTACAGACAGCATACGGTAAGTAAATCTTAATATGTTTCTGTAATTAAAACATTGTGACAGAATATGGAAATGTGTATGAGACATTTACTACATCGGGGGTGAAACAAATCCGAACTAGGCTTAAGTTATCTACAAGTTCAGAACTGTGATTCTCCTCTTGCTGTGTTATTATACGAGGTTAATTTATTCGGTATTCTATATTTGAAACAGGATCGAGGTCCATCTTGTGCAAATTTAACATATGTTGAGTGTTGAATAATTATGAAGAAAGGACGGTGGACAACCTCGTACCGGCACGTAGTCTACTTCTGTTGAAATGTATCATTGGATAATCTGATTTACGTCACATCCGACAGGCGACCACCAACTGACCAATAATATATAATGTCTTACAACTAATCTGGACAGCCGATTAGTTGACGAGAAGAACAAATCTGTTACAGAAACTTTCAAACCCTCTAATCTAACTAACTAAAACGATAATTTGCTGAACGAGAGCGACCACTTTGTAAATAGAATAACGCATGCTAGAACTTTTCGATCGAGGGTGACAACTTATTAAATTAAATCCCTGGGCTGTCAAGACTACTTCGCTGTGCATGAAGCTTATTCTGTTTGCTAAGATGATATTGTCGATATAGATAATTGTCGTCTGGGTTAGTATATATGCCCCCAGCTCTAACCAACGATAGTGTATTGGAGGAGTCGAGCGGTCATCCTCGCTCCTCCTGTCCGGCCGAGTGTTGCTTAACCTCGCTATTTGTACGGGAACCGGCAAAGCGACCGCGGTAAAACGTCTCTTGAGATATAGAGATGTTTTGTGTTTTATTGCTGAAATGTCACGTGTGATTGCTTTACCAAGGTACATTTGGATCATACCTAGTTTTGGTCAGTTCATGCCATTCAAGTGTGATAGCGTGTTTTGCTACAGAACATTGTGAAATATATTATATAGTTGTAAAAAATGGAAGACTCTCATTTACAGTTCCAAAACATTGTGTGTATATATGTGGTAACATCAATTTCACAAAATATATAGCTTCCACGTGTAGAAAACACTTTATGTTCCCCATGGAAAACAGGAAATAAATTAGAACAACAACACAATGGCCAAAAATGTTGCCTCAAATTTAATGAATTCACAGAAGGTGTTCATGTTTACATTATTAACCGTTTAACACTAGGGCATGGCACATTGTCGCGGTTTTGAAACAGTGATTGCTCACGCTTGAGCGGGCCACTCGCCACTGCAGTGCGCTGCAGGTAGTTTGCAGATAAACGTTGGTTTGGCGGTAAGTGTATGGGATGGTGGAAGAATAAAAGCACCAGCGTACAATGTGTGGGATACACGACGATAAATACGTATCCACTGAGTGGAGAACGCGTAGAGTGTGATCATGATGCTCCTTTTCAATTTCAAGGTTTTCAGTGTCACGTGACAAGCAATAATGCTAAGCACATTTCTACTGTTGATATTTTATCAAACAACATGATCCATGTGTAGCCTACAATAATCGAAATATAATTCTATGGGTTACCATTTTCCAATATGGGATGTGATTATTTATTTATTCGGTGTTAAACGACGTACTCGATAACTATATAATATTATGACGTCGGGGGTTGTTTGGAGAAAAGCGACAAGTAGATGGGTAGGTTAAAGGAAGGACATAGAAAGGGGAGCAGTTTATTTTCTGGGCTCTTATAGTTGAGAAACTGTAAGAATGACGGCCCCCTCCTTATCCCCTCCACAGCTACCGGACCCCCCTCAACTCCATGAAACAGCAAACTGATCAACTAAAAAAAAAATGATTTTCAGTTACGTATTTCATTTAGTCAGGTTGTCACGGAGTTGAGGGGGGTCGGGTAGCTGTGGGCAGCAAACTGATCAACTGAAAAAAAAATGATTTTCAGTTACGTATTTCATTTAGTCAGGTTGTCACGGAGTTGAGGGGGGTCGGGTAGCTGTGGAGGGGATATGGAGGGGGCCGTCATTCTTACAGTTTCTCAACTATACGAATACGATTGGCAGAGGTATACACATCGCGATCTCAAGGACATTTGAAAGTGACGTCACTGGCCAATGTGGCGGCCGTGCCGGGTTAACTTCTCTGTGTGATATTGGCGGTATCGCAGGAACGTTGATCACTTATCTCCTTCTAGCTGTTATACTATTCATTTTGAAGGAAAAACTTATAGGAAAGCGTATTTAGTTTACATGCCAATAGTCATCATAAAGGTTTTTTCAAAATTATAGGCCCAGTAGTTTACTTGTTATAACAATTCACGCAAAAAATCGGAAAATGAGCAAAATTTCTTATTGTTTTCTCAACTTAAATTGTTGAAAAACTAATGATCGGATTTTGACGAGAGTTCCTTTGGAACATGAACCAACAATGTGAGAAAATAAACAAATAAACTTTCTAGATAGAAAGTGCCCCGAACGAAAATTCATAGCATGCACTTACATGCAGGGTGCGTAGTTTCACGGCCCAAACCGCTGCTTTTGAGGTCCAACCGCTTCACCCTGCATGCTATGAATTTTCGTTCGGGGCACTTTCTATCTAGAAGGTTTATTTGTTTATTTTCATACATGTTGGTTCATGATCCAAAGGAACTCTCGTCAAAATCCGATCATTAGTTTTTCAACAATTTAAGTTGAGAAAACAATAAAAAAACTTTGCTCATTTTCCGATTGTTTGCGTGAATTGTTCTAACAAGTAAACTACTGGGTCTATAATTTTAAAATAACCTTTATGATGACTATTGGCATGTAAACTAAAAACACTTTCCTATAAGTTTTTCCTTCAAAATGAATAGTATAACAGATAGAACGAGAACACTACCGCGTGGTTTGTGCGAGAATCCGCAGACAGTTAGAGCGTTAGACCCGTTAGCTTAGAGATAATTTTGTCCGCTAGGGGCGTATCGAAGTTTTGCGATCGCGAATATTCAGAGCCCGATGGGGTCCAATATGAGAGTTTTAACAAAAGTATGCAGGTTCTTACTTCATACTAATAGTAGTGTAATAGTTTGCATCAATATAGACACCGTGTGTTTGTTTAATCTCGTATTCATTTTCTCGCTTAAAATGACAGCTCTGAATCTCACCCTGTCATTCATAAGGGTGTCAGCATGGTGTCTTACACCAATATCTTGTTATCTTGTGTTTAGTTTATAGTATAACATCTTAAATTCGCCAAGTGGAGTGCAGAACTGATCCAGAAAGTTGGCTTTAGCACTAGCTACGCCAGACTATATGCATACGGGCGTGAGTACTTCCCCTGTAAAAAACATGAAGCTAATGCCAGCAAAGTACATCGTACCTTGCAAAGTACTGTAAGTTTAATAGTGTGACACATCCGACTTCTATTCCACGGTACTAAGTTAAGTGACATACACATATGAATCATAGTGAAGTAAGTATTGAAAATATGTCATCGCCATGTGATATGAAGACTTGTACTTTACATATTTCAATTACTGTTTTCCTTTCAAAGATGGACGACCAGCATTGACACAGATTGAACACATCTGTTCGCCGACCCATATACTACGCTGTGATTGTGAGGATTTTAATAAAAAACGTCAATCAATAATAGTCATCTTCAAAGATGGCGCCATCTGAACCGTATTGATGAGAGTTGAATTCAGCGGATCGGGTGTATAAAGACACATAAAGCGCTATTCCATATATTTGATGAAATCGAGAAAATCTATAACCGTATAGAAAGACATGCCCCAAATATTTGTAGGAGTCTTGAGTAAAATGCGCGCACAACATTACGCATGACTCATTTCTCGCCATGTTTGGGACAAGAAACTGTTTCCGTAAGAAAACTGTTCCTCGTCTGAGCCCGGCGTAGCATTGGGCCCAGGTCCCCCCCCCCCCCCCCCCCCCCATTAACGCGTATACATCTATTTTCTTCATCATACTTGTCCCTTTCACACAATGTCCTCTAACATGACGATACGTCGTAAAATACCAAATGGTATACTATTAAAGGTTTGTAAGCATGCACTTGTTGAGACACGTTAATGCACACATTCCCTCTTCGCAGCATGGGTTCATGCCAAGGAGGTCCACTATATCGAACCTTACTAGCTTCACGCATAGTATAGGGGAGCATTTAAATAATTCTACTCAAGTGGATGCGGTGTACACAGATTTTTCGAAAGCCTTTGATACTGTGAGTCATCATTTATTAATTTACAAGTTATCAAAGTTAGGGGTTTCTGGCTCCTTGTTGAGCTTATTGACAAGTTATCTGCATAATCGAAAACAAACTGAAGTTATTGATAATGTTGCATCTGATCCAGTGGACGTCACATCAGGGGTCCCGCAGGGCTCCATCCTTCGACCCCTGCTTTTTAATATTTATGTGTGTGATATTCATTCATGTTTGAAATTTTCTTCGATTCTCATGTATGCAAATGACGCAAAAATTTTTCTCCCACTTAAAATGTTTAGAGAATGTGTAAATCTTCAGTTAGACATTGACTTCGTTAGCAGAATGGTGTAGAATTTGGAGGATGAGGCTGAACCCATCTAAGTGTACTGTCATAACATACACTAATTAAAAGAATACTATCGAGTTCGCGTATTGGGTTAGAGACTCGCTTTTGAAAAGAGTGGTAAATGTCAAAGATCTTGGCATCAACTTTAGTTCTGATCTGTCATATGATAGACATATTGAGATAATGATGGGTAAATAATTTAAAATGTTAGGTTTTCTTAAGCGATCCTGCAATAAGAATTTCTCTGTGAGCACAATTGGAAGGCTTTATCTTGCTCTTGTTCGTCCCATAGTTGACTATGGAAGTGTGGTATAGTCGCCGCACCACGTTACGAAAATCGATAATATTGAGAGATTACAGCAGAGACTTGTAAAGTGGTTATGTTTTAAAACATCTGTTCCGTACCATAGACAAGGCTATCCCTAATTATGTAGTAATTACAGTATATTGCCACTGGAGGCAAGGCGGACTGTATCTGACCTGATGTTTTTACAAAAATTAGTCAAGTCAGAAATAGACAGCCCCGACCTTTTAAAACTTGTACATTTTAATGTACCTGTAAGGTGGTCGCGGAACACTAGTCTGTTTTACCCTCCTAAATCGAGAATTGGCATTTTTAAACTCTCCACTTTTAACAGAATCCAATCTATGAAACACTTATGAAATCGGACAAGTGGATCATTTTAGACCTCTTTGCTGATACCTCATTTCAGACAAAATTAAAATGTAGCAAGATTCTGCTTAGCTGAGATTGTTTTAATGTGGTTGTTGTTATTGTCTGTGTATGTTTTAAATTGTTATTGTTTTAATCATGGTCTGTGTATTTTTTAAATTGTTATTGTTTTAATAACTGCCTGCCCTCTGTTGACTACGGTTAATTTGATTAACCTTGCTTATTGTGTATTATGTGTGTATGTGTTTATTTATAAGCATAGACTTATGGTATATATCTTTATTATATCTAATGTATTTGGGACTTATATCCTGTATTAGATGAATAATAAATAATAATAATAAATAATAACATATTTTGTTTACCGCTTCTATTAATGGATTTACATACATAATACATTATAGTGCATATATTTTAAGTTTGATATAATTTAAAAGCTCCACTCCCTAATTATTTGACCACCGCTCAGAATTACAAATATGACTGATTATAAATAATTTAATATGAAATTAATAAATGTTATATGATCGTCGGGTTGCCGGGGTGGGGGGGGGGGGGGAAGTGGCGCATGCGCAGGGCCATTTCTCTTCCCCAATAAATATTCTGATTTGTTGATTGAACTAAATTTTGTTAATTTCATAGATTGGTTGTAGACAACCATATAAATTTGACGAAGTTTTGAAATTCGCGTATGTTAATTTACGAGCGTTAAGTGGATGTAAATGCGGCTTTAATCATTTGAGACAACATCCACCCTTACAATGGTTTTCGTGGTTTTTCTATAGAGTAGAATTACTAGGGTGGCTTTGTGAAATCGACCACGACCGTAAAAACAGTAACACGACGCAAAGAAGACACACGAAGACGACGCAAATAAGAGATATCTTTATGAACAAGTACTAATAAGACAGTAACGACTAAAGTTGAACAAGGTACCTCATGGAAATACGTGACTTACATCCGTATTGCCCGTATAGCATGCTAACGCCGGTTTTAACCGAGATTGTTTGATTGTGATAAATTCAATAACATAACAATAAAAATAATAAATTAATAATAATGATAATAATAAAAATAATCATAATAATAATCAAAATAATAAAAATAGTAATAATAATAATAATCATAATAATAATAATAATAATAATAATAATAATAAAAATAATAATAATAATAATAATAATAATAATAATAATAATAATAATAATAATAATAATAATAGTAATAATAATAATAATAGTAAAAATAATAAAGGCAAGGTTCAAGAGCCTCAGGGAGGCCTGCAACTCATGGAAGGGGATGTGATTCAAGATCTGGGCGTTGAAGACTGCTACAAGTATTTGGGTCTTCAACAGCTGCTGGGCATCAGCGACACCGATGCCAGGAAACAGGTTGAGAAGAAGGTCCTCGCCAGGGTGAGCAAGATCTGCAGGTCATACTTGAGTTCCAGAAATAAAATCACGGCGATTAACACGTGGGCTCTGCCCGTGGCTTCGTACACATTCGGATCGGTGAAGTGGTCCGACACAGCCCTGCAGGCGTTCGACAGAAAAATCCGAACCATCCTCACAAAGCACAGGATGCAACATCCGAGGAGCTCCGTGGAGCGACTGTACCTGTCGCGCAACACTGGCGGACGAGGGCTGCTCAGCGTCGAGATGCTGTGCCACAGCAAGGAGGAGCGGCTTCGAGCTTACTTTTTAACTCGAGAGAGTCAGCTGCACCATGCCATCTGCACGCAGGACCAAGGTTATACGCCACTTCATCTGTGCGCCGAAGAAGTACACCTCAGCATTAAGACGCCGGCAGAGAGAATGCAACAGTGGAGGGAGAAGCCCCTTCACGGCAGGTTTGCAGCCGAGCTCACTGGGGAGCAAACCGACTTGAAAGCCTCGACGGAATGGCTCCGAACTGCGGGCCTCTTCGCTGAAACGGAGGGGTTCGTCTTTGCCATTCAGGATCAAGTGGTGCGCACCAAGAACTATGAGCGATACATCCTCAAAGCCGACGTCCAAGATCGCTGTCGTCTCTGCAAGAAAGCTGGCGAGACCATCCAGCACATCGCAGGTGGATGCCCGGTGTTAGCTCCCAGAGAGTATTTGGAGCGTCACAACGCAGTAGCGAAAGTGGTCCACCAAGCGCTGGCCAAGGAGTACAGCCTGGTAGAGGTAGAAACACCGTACTACAAGTGCAAGCCCGAGCAAGTCCTGCGTAACCAATGTGCCAAGCTGCTGTGGGACTCACCCATTGTCACGGACAGAGCGGTCGAGGCAAATCGGCCAGACTTGGTTTTGTTTGACAAGAAGGCTAAAACAGCAACCATTATCGACATCGCCGTCCCGCTAGACAACCATGTGATCAACACAGTAGCTGAGAAGAGGCGTAAATACCAACCACTCGCCGTCGAACTTAAGGACATATACAAGCTGAGGTCCGTTGAGATAGTTCCTGTCGTCGTCTCCGTCAACGGTCTGGTCACCGAAGAGTGGTCAGCTGCGAAAGAGAAGCTCCACCTGAAGGACAAGCACGTGCGTGTCATGCAGAAGGCTGCAATCCTCGGCACAACTAATATCGTGCGCAAGGTCCTCAGCCTATGAGCTACATTGTCACCACCATCTTTCGGCCGCCACCCTAGGGTGCACTCTCGCATCGTCTTGGCTCAAGAGGAGCCCGATGGTGCAAATGAGAGAAGAGAAGAAAGGAAATAACATAATAATAATAATAATAATTATAATAATAATAATAATAATAAAAATTATAATAATAATAATAATAATAATAATAATAATAATAATAATAATAATAATAATAATAATAATAATAATAATAATAATAATAATAATAATAATAATAAATATAAACTAAAAACTATAAGTATAAACTTATAAACGCAACCACTGCGTATTACAAAATAATACAAGCCTGAAAAGGTATTAGATAGTTTACAAATTATATTACGACTGGGCAGTTATAACAGACCAAACCATACATCACAATAGACCGGATATTATATTTATTGGCAAGAAGAAACAAGAAACGATTTTAATTGATGTTGCCGTCCCTTTATGCCACAAGGTAGAGACAACTTGGCGGGAAAAGATAAACAGATATAAGGAATTATCTATTGAAATAAAAAGGTTGTGGAAGCAGAATAATTTAACTGTTGTACCGTTAATTATATCAGCAAATGGCATTGTTCCTCGTAAACTACATGACAGTACTAAACAAATTGGTCTCCAACCAAACACATACATCGAGATGCAAAAAGCAATAATTTTGAAATTTGAACACATGTGTAGGATAGTGCGAAAATTTTTGAACTAAGAAGAATGAAGACCAAGAAGTTCTCCATCCTGATGGTGGTTGTCGTGGTTTTCCACCGTACGAAGAGCGAATGCTGGGATGAGTACAAATCGGCCACGACCGTACATAGCATCCACAGTTTGGTTTTGAAAAATAATATGGATAGTGATATATTTAATTAGTTCTAAGTAGATTTTAATAAGGTAAACACATGGAAATACTTGACATTATGTCCGTACAACATGTTTATGCCGGTTTTGACCGAGTTTGTATGTAATAATAATAATAATAATAATAATAATAATAATAATAATAATAATAATAATAATAATAATGATAATAATAATAATAATAATAATAATAATAATAATAATAATAATAATAATAATAATAATAATAATAATAATAATAATAATAATAATAATAATAATAATAATAATAATAATAATAATAATAATAATAATAATAATAATAATAATAATAATAATAATAATAATAATAATAATAATAATAATAATAATAATAATAATAATAATAATAATAATAATAATAATAATAATAATAATAATAATAATAATAATAATAATAATAATAATAATAATAATAATAATAATAATAATAATAATAATAATAAGAGGTTTATAATGGACTTCAAGAAGTTCTCCATCCTGATGGTGGTTTTCGTGGTTTCCACCATACGGAGAGCAAAATTATGGGATGAGTACAAATCGACCACGACCGTAGATAGCACCTTAGTTTGGAAAATAATGTGGATAATGAAATAATTTAATTAGTTTTAAGTATAGAGCTTAATAAGGTAAACACATGGAAATACTTCACATTTATGTCCGTACAACATGTTTACGCCGTTTTTGACCGAGTTTGTATGTATTGCAACAATAAAATAATAATAATACTACTACTCATAATTATAATAATAATATTATAAATAATTGGCTCATGATGACTATGTCAATCGTTAGAGATGATGACATGAGGTTCTCTAATTTCCCCTGTCCCTCCATAACCCTGCTTTATATTTCCCCCCTTTTCGTCCCTCCTACGTGTCTGATCATTCCAATCTTCCCCGAGGACATTTGACCTAGTGGTCGAGTCGCTAAACACAATTGATCAAATATAGACGAGTTACGACAAGCATCTGTGTGGGCAATATCGACAGATATCATTCAATTCTGATGATGCCACTGACAAAAGTATTTAGACCACATGATGTATAAATTGTGATACTCATAGTAGTAGGCCTACGCTTTATCCATCTATACCATTACACTAATGAATTATTACCACCTCATGTTCATCAGGATAGCAACTCATCCCATACGACTATACTCTCATCCAGATCAATCTGTGTTGCATTATCGATATCGCTGTCAGTATATAATTGAATCGAACGAGCCGAGTGTTGGCGGAAACACTCGATCCGGAGCCGCAATTCGATACGATCGTTCGAGAGGTGCTTACATCGTCAATCGTGATTGAGTGGACTAGTTGTTCCGTATTTTGCTTGACCCATTCCGATAATAAAATGGCGCGGCTCGCAATACGTCATCTCAATACTTCACACTTTGCCAGCGAATTGCCTATTTTCAAGATTTATCTCCGGCATTATGATCTCCCCATTTAAATAGCAATAAAAGATATTGATTACATCGTTCGAGGCACAAGGGTGTAGTTTACCGGTGTGTTGGGGGAATGTCTCTGTCTATATTGCCCCAGGCCCGCCCGCTCGCAGCTATATCTATGGAGACGGTTCCTTCCAAGACGGTGAAACAATGTCCAACAACCTTGGAATCTCTGATTTACGTAGGTTGTTTTAAAATACTTAAAAATTATTGTCAAAATTAAACCAAAATATGTCTATTTATGTGAATAAATGAATAAATGTATATAAATGTATGTAAATAAATACAAATTAAATACATTCGTATTGTCTACCCCTCCGTTACGACAACTAATTTTCAGTCGGGGCCATTGTGAATGCTTCTTAGTTCCAATGAATATTTCCGTTTTCAAATATTTTTGTTGTTGTGGTTTTGCAACGGATCTTTTCAAATAAGATAAGAACTTTTAAAAACGGAAATATTTATTAGAACAAAGAAACATTTTGAAAGAAAGAGCACTAAATTCTTTTCAGGATTACGTATTTTGGTATCATTTTTGAAAGTTTAAAGCAAATTTAACAGACAGAAATTAGGGGTTCATTAGAGTAGGTGGGCCTTCAGCATTAATGACAGTCTTTAGTGTTTAAACTGAAGGTCGCATGCTCCAATTTTGAATAGCAGATTACTTTGGGTGCGATTGGTTTACTATGTTGTGGAGAGTGGATGTGAGATATTTGGTGATACGATAGTAGTTATGTGGTTGTTTGTATTGTGTGTAATAGGTGTGTGCGGTATGTGCATAGACATTTAATGGAATGCGGTAATGTATATTTGATAACAGTGGACTGGTGGTCACTGCACCCTGTAGTTAAAACAAAAAGACGTTTTAAAGCACGTTTGGGTTCTTAATCTCTTATTTTTAGGGATTGCATCAATTGTGCCAGATGGTTTAGAGAGTAACTTCTTGAATACTTTTCTTTCTACATCTTTCTCCCCCCCCCCCCCCCCTCATTTCTTTCTAAACTACACTCAGGTTATGTCTTAGCTTTAATCCTTCAAACTTTTCAATAAAATTAAATATGAACATTTACCTACTCGGTTACAGAAACTTATTACAGTTGGATGCATTGTCCTCTTTATGAGCATGCTTTGTATGACGTCTCTCTTATGCTATGCTTTGCAATTTACATAAATATCATTATCACATCGATTAGTTTATGTCGACTGAGAATCAGTGGCGGTTCGTGGGGTTTGAAATGGGTAGGCCAAAAATCACTTAAAATTTTAAAAAAAAAGGGTAGTTAGTCGTAATTTAGACACGTTTAGCTCCATATACAGAAGATAGTAAATAAAGCTTTTGCATGGAAAGCAGAAATTATATTAACTACAGGATAAGCAGGAAGAGCGCAAATCCATTCGTATTTTTCGTATGAAATTTATTAAAAGTTCTACTGTAAGTTCTACTTTTGTCTTGGCATAGTTTACTAATGCGCAAGTCTGGTCTTGGTGGACCTAATGTCTTCGCTTATAACAGTCGATCTTCGTAACTCAAACATTAATTTTTCAAGTATTTTACCTCATTCATTTTGTTTTGGTGTAACACGGAATACTATCACTGTCGATAGTTATGTAACGAGGCTACACTACTGTCAGTCACTATACACTAGAAAGTCAAAATCCACACAACATCACGCACTGGACTAATGTACTGATAACAACCACCAACCGAGCCAGAACGTCAATGTAACATCTGCGTCCTTCACTCGCTCGTTCGCGAGAAAAATGAAAGTGCGCGTGCGCCGTAAGTTTAGACACATTATTGGCCCGACAAACTGCAAGACGCGCGTCACCTATATCGCACTCTTTCGCAGACTTCGCGCACCGCCTGGAGAAGTCGAGCAGAGCGCTTACCGCGCTTTGATTTGAATGTGCATATTGAAAATAGTAACTTTTCATTTTATGTAAATATACCCCAAGTCCACAACTCGTAATTTAATGTAAGTGATTGTTGGGGGGGGGGGGGGGGGGCACGTGCTCGTGTGCCCTTACGGATGAGCCGACACTGCTAAGAATGATAAAGAATACCAACTTCAACTTGAAATCGACCCTGGAGCTCTGCTATTTAATGAAGATGCATATTTGTTCTCAACTTCCCATCCAGAATTAATTCTGTGTGCGGTCATAACCAGTGTGGTGCACGGATAATTTTTTTTTAGATAGGTAATGAAAAAGATAATTCTCCAAAACGTTATCTAGTTAAGATAAAAGATAATATGTAAAATAATTATCTAGATAATTTTGTTTAGATAAAAGTTAATAATTATGAGATTGATGTGTTTCTAAAAAAGCAGTTTTTGCAAAAAGTGTTCTTATCATTTACCATTCATAATACGAGATGGATAGATAATAAGCTATGGGATAGCTGGGTTCAACGTTTTTAGAGAAAAAGTGGTTTATCAATAATAATTTATTGTTTTGTTCCTACATTTTTATGTATTTTGTCTTTTTTATTCAAATTAAAAATACAGGTTCACACACTTTGCTAAGGATTATAGCTACAACATGTAGAAATGTGTACTACGATCCCACAAAATTTTGTCTAGTCAGTAGCGACAAGGCTAAATGACCAACACTGTGACTTTGAAAAGATGTAACTAACTATTATCATCTATCCTTCTCCTTATCCAGATTCATATCTATCCAATCAGAAACTAGTTGTCCTTTTGTGATGATCAATCAGATGGAAGCTTCTGTTGTCACTCTAGTCATACATCTAGTAACTGTGTATGACCAAGACGGCTAATTACTAATTAGTAATAACTGTTAAGTGCAAGGTGAGATTCAACTATTAGAACTGCACAAAATTGAACGATTTTATTATTATGTTCAGGACGATGCTTTTAACCCTTTCAGTCCTTCTTTTTTTTGAGCAGATAACGCTACTTAAAAACACTAACAAACAATTCCCTGATTTTTTTAATGGTTTTTAGATTTTTTTTAATAAATATGCCATGATTTTTTAAGATTTTTTGGGAAATTTTGGATTGGATATAAATCCAAAATTTGGGACCAAAATAAATTTTGCTCAGTATTTAAAAGAAAATAGATTTTTTTGCAATTTTTTGCTTATTTTCATATCTTTTTCCCTCAAATGCAACACAAACTAGAAATAAATCAAATTTCCGGGACATATCAAAATTCTCTAGTTTTTAGCTGTTTTTGCAAGTATGAATTTTGAAACGTCTCTAATAAAGGTACCATTCGTCACATTGCAGCGGGGAAAAAATGAAACTGTTTGAATCTAAACATTTGAATTTTGTAAACAGCGATCAATGAGAACTAACGTCCCGTTTAACTGTAATAAAATCCAAAAATTGGTGTCCACAATAGTGGACGTGGGGTCTGAGAGGGTTAAAAAAGTAGTAACAAATGAGTAGTTTGATAGGCACTAAAAATTAGATAAAGTAATAAATCAAACAAATCAATAATAGTTTCTTTTTTGCCTTCCAAAATAATAACCGTAAATATAAGTACGTTAAACAGTATTTTGCTCAAATATTTGCCGTTGGACAATACTTCACTTCTTTTAGTGTCAGTGGTCAGTCAGAAGGTTATTGCCTATGTATTTGGGTACCTAGGGGTAATTCATAAACTTGAATAACTTGCATTCATACTAATAAATAAAAAAATGATTTGTGAAATTTTCAGAGATACGAATTAATTCAAGAGTTTTTAAGGAGTAACCCTACGTTACGAAATAATACCGGAACGCGCGTTCTGGTTTTGGAAAAGGAATCGGAACTGCGTTCCGGTGCGTTCCGGCTCAAATTAACCCCTGATTGTAATGGAATACACAGTTAATAGTTAGGGAACATTCGAATAATAGCTGTGTTTAAATGGAATACAGCCTACGAACCCAGACTTCATTGGAACCATGGCTAATGTTACACCATAAAACAAATTTAACGTCAAGGGAATAAACGCTAAGACCCATTTATTGCCAGCACTATGGTTGCCAGGTATTTAGTTGTTACATGGAAAAGTAATATGCTATAGGTGGCAACCATGTATTTTCTTTGAGCTAGGGGTCGACTATGATAGGGGCCTAAAACGTGCAACAAACGGAAGTTGTAATGGGAGTTTCCAAAGTAGGAGAAGGCATGGTTTCCTTATTTATGACGGGATATAAAACTAAGTGACTTTATTGTGAAGGGTGAAATGTCGAACATCGAGGTAATGACTCACATTGTACATCCATTGCCCACGCGACGTGTAGCTCGCTGCCTGGGATGTGCGGGTTAACGGCCCTACAGGAGAGAGTCTTGCCGGAATCCTCCGCCATGGGCGCTAGTGTCAGCACGCTTGTGGTGACGTTGCCGTCTGGGCTCGTCTGTAACAAAGACATTCCAATTGAACGACAAACAACTTATTGCAGGAGATAGTCCTGTCGCAAGGTCTACTTGATCTCCGCCTAGCGGAGGCTCGTCGAACTCCGAAGTTAGGTCGTCGCAGTCCGTTCCACAATGTTAAAAATCACATGTTATTCAAATGGGAGAAATGTGAAAGAAAACAAATGAAGTGATAACTTGGGAGTTCGACGAGCCTCCGCTAAGCAGAGATCAAGTAGATCTTGGTCCTGTCGTAGCCATATAGCATCATACACACAGCCATATAGCATCATACACACAGCCATATAGCATCATACACACAGCCATATAGCATCATACACACAGCCATATAGCATCATACACACAGCCATATAGCATCATACACACAGCCATATAGCATCATACACACAGCTATATAGCGTAGCATAGCGCCATGGGCGCTAGTGTCAGCACGCTTATGGTGACGTCAAGGTCCACTAGATCACTTGTAGTTACTCCGCTATAGGAGTAAATCCAGTAGACCTTGGGTGACGTTGCCGTGCTCGTCTGTAACAAAGATATTCCAAACAACTTAGTGCAGGCTGATCTGTCTTGCCAGCATCATCCGCCAAGACTCATGATCCCCGAACAATCTTACAGATGCTTCGTCATAGGTGAGTGACTCGTGGCCAATAGCGATCGGTATCTGAAACTGGGGCTCGCTGGTTGGCCACGCTCTACTCGTCTATGACGAACAATCTTACAGATGCTTCGTCATAGGTGAGTAGAGCGTGGCCAATCAGCATCGGTATCTGAAACTGGGGCTCGCTGGTTGGCCACGCTCTACTCGTCTATGACGAACAATCTTACAGATGCTTCGTCATAGGTGAGTAGAGCGTGGCCAATCAGCGATCAGTATCTGAAACTGGGGCTCGCTGGTTGGCCACGCCCTACTCGTCTATGACGAACAATCTTACAGATGCTTCGTCATAGGTGAGTGACTCGTGGCCAATCAGCGATCAGTATCTGAAACTGGGGCTCGCTGGTTGGCCACGCTCTACTCGTCTATGACGAACAATCTTACAGATGCTTCGTCATAGGTGAGTGACTCGTGGCCAATCAGCGATCAGTATCTGAAACTGGGGCTCGCTGGTTGGCCACGCCCTACTCGTCTATGACGAACAATCTTACAGATGCTTCGTCATAGGTGAGTGACTCGTGGCCAATCAGCGATCAGTATCTGAAACTGGGGCTTGCTGGTTGGCCACGCCCTACTCGTCTATGACGAACAATCTTACAGATGCTTCGTCATAGGTGAGTGACTCGTGGCCAATCAGCGATCAGTATCTGAAACTGGGGCTCGCTGGTTGGCCACGCTCTACTCGTATATGACGAAAGCATCTCTTGAATTGGTTCCGGACGACTTTAGTGGAAATGATAAAAAACACCTGTTAATTAAACCACGTGTTACAATCCAACTACAATTTGTAGATTTGTGTGTTTTGAAGTAAATGTTTAAATTGAAGTGTAGAAAGGTCAATATAGAGAAATGTAGTCCAGCCACTTACTAGATAAGTAAGCAGAATGAGTAAATATACGTTTGACAACACTGATTTTTCTTTTTTATTCTCATGGGATCTTGTAACTAGCAGTAGTATAAATACGGATATCTGCCCTACGTGAACATTCCAAACGTGTTTTATATTGCAATTGTTCGATCTGGTTCAGGTGAAGATAAATTCAGAAAAATATTACTCCTACAGAGGGATCAACAAACTTATCGATACAAAGAACTTGACAAAAATTAAACCAAGGTCAATTAGGTTGTAAGAACCCTCCGAAAAATTATACTTTCAGAAATCTCGTTTTAAAAATCAATGAAGTTCACCAATGCATCTATAATCATTTCGTTCAGTATGTGTTTAGCTGTTGAAATAAAGATGAGATGATTAGCTGAAATGCAAGTACATTTTCAATTCTAGAGAAGTGAAAAGAAAACACACTTGTGAACAGAAACAAGTGTATGGTTTATGAAGACATCAGTTAACTGGGTCAACAAGGGAGCTCTCGATATAAGACAACACAACAATGTGTCATTGTACTGATATGCCATGGCTCAGAGTTGGCCGAGATTACTCACGCCATGTGGGTTATATAATATTATACTGGACGTCAATCGGTATCCATATACGATTTTGATCCATTGAAATAATTTTACATTTTGTTTGTGGAAATGTAATTATATAGTACCAAAGGAAAATTGCAATATTTTCCCATTTTTGAATAGGATAGTTTTTTAATTAAATTCTCAAAAGTTCGAGAATTTTTGTATATGAAGTAAAATTATTAAATTATAAAATTAGATTAGATTAAATTATAATACTAGGAAATTATTAAATTTAAATTCAAACCCACTTTAGGTTAAACTTAAGAGTGAGAATAAAGATTCTTCAGACTTTGGAAAAAACAAATATACAATTTTACCAAACTTACTGGTATTGTTTGTGTTTTACATTATTCCGTTAAATCTATCAGTCATATTCTACTTAATCTTGAATAAAACTATACCACACTTGTGATAAGTCAATTATGAATGTACCCTGTTTAATTTAGTTTACAAATCGATACCATTTTATAACCTCAAATTTATCTTCTAAACAAGTGAATATAGCTTTAAATTATATTTAATAGTATAATAAAAAATGCCTAATTGTAACTTTTCACGAGATACTTATTGTATCAGTATTGTGTATTGTATATGAATCGGTACATTTAAAACAACAACTCTCTTGTGAGTAATGTAATTAATAATTGTAACATGATACGTGCGATCACATATACCCCCACCCAGCATTGTTTGTACCCGACGTGGGTTCCACGACGGTCGAGATGAAACCCGCTGCTTCTCTGCAACACACTACGGGAGGTTTTTATGGTGTGCCAAGTATCCCCCATTCATCTTCCGCGCATGAAAGCAGCTTCAGGGCCAAAAGACCTCGGAGCTAGCGCAGCCACCTCAACGGCTCTTTAGATTTAAACGTCTAGTTTGCAAAATGTGATTGTTGAAATACTGTTTAATAGTAGTTACCAGCAAATGCAATGCTATCTCTTGTTTCCTTCAATTATGAACATTTGGATCCTCATTTAAATTATCAACGAAATCATAATTGAAAACAAACTATAAAACAATTTCTGTGGGCCTTTTAAATATGAAAGAACTTTAACTTACAAAGTGCATTATACACTTCGGACTTGGGATGGTTTGTGGTACACTCAAAAGATAAATATAGCACTAATAAAATTCTTATTTAATTTTAATACAAAATATGAAATAAGATTAAAATATTATGTACACTACATTTTACATTAAGCAATTCACATTGAAATATTGACATTAGCCCACAAGACGCTCATTCATATAAAATAAAAATTATGTAGATGAACTACTAATTGTAAAAAGGTAACACATATTCAACACAAATAACACAGTTATCCATTAAAATATAACAATGTAAAAATTATGTAAAAAATTAAAACTGTAGTGGAATGGTGAACGTAAGTCAAGAAATGCTATGAAAATACCAGACCATGCAATACAGGTCTTATAAAGCATTATTAATAAAAATATAAAGATTTACAGTTTAGGGAGAAAAGTATTTCTGGTAACATGTCTTCTTCATTCTGGTAAACATGTAGTAGAAGCTCTTGGATGAGACAAAGGATTTCAAATTAGCTTTAAAGGAAGCTGTGGTGGGGGATGTTTTAATGTTGCTGGGAAGCTTGTTGAAGATGGTTAGGGCAAAGTACTTGGGGCTTTTTGAGAATAAAGAAAGATTGTGGGTGGGGATACGTACTTGAAGATTTGACCTTGTAAAATGGGGATGAAATGATGAGTTTGAAGGGAAGAGACTAGGATTTAACCGGACAAAGATTGATGCAGCTTGGATCAGGGAACCCGCGAGCGTTGGTATTCCCAGATCTTTGAAGAGCTCTCGGCAAAAATGCCTTCTAGATACTCCAGCAATAATGCGGACAGCCCTCTTCTGGAGAGTGAACAGTCTAACTGCTTGAGGGGACGCCCCCAAAAAGAGTATGCCATATGACAGATGTGAGTGGATATGGGCGAAATAAACTAGGGCCAGTGGATTGGCCGAGTTACTGTGCCAAGCCGTTATCACGGGTAGGATGTTGGTCTAGAAGATTGTCTATGTTTAAATTAAGTCGAACCCACGTACCGTACACATTATGCAACAGTTCACGGAATGACCGAATAGGGTAGACATTTAAGTAAAATAAACGTTACCTTCGTTATTGAATTCTGTTTATTAAATGGTGTTAACCCTGCATCGAACCATGACCCTACAAACATATCGATCATGGTCAAGATTGGGGGAAGACTGGGTCCCATAGCCTAACACCAGCCATACGCTCCCCAAGCCAAAACCGAGGCAACAACGTCTGCCTTGGGGCACCGTCAACCCCTTTTCTTCACAATATGGTCTTAGGCATTCCAAACTCATGTTATATTGTAAACAAAGTATCAAAAATCCTAGAAATAGAAAGAAGAAGCAGTATTTGTCATTGAAAATAAGATTAAATTCACAATATTGATTAAAACTATTCTAAAGTCTAAACATAATATTTTAGTTAATTTTAAATTTTGTTTGTTGGGAAGTAACATCGTCTTCAGTCACTTTTTGTTTATACTAACAAACTCCAGTTTATAATATTTGAAAATTAAAACATGTAATCAAGATCAACGCTTAAACAGGAGACGTGTAGGCCTACCCAGCACCTCCACCAAATGGAAATTGTTAGTTTTTAGTGAAGGCCTATGTAGTTTTTCATATTAAAAATGAATTAGGGCTCTTCGCAACCTAAAAAGCAACACATATTTCTGAAGTGCTTACTTCTCTTAAAAGTTAACAACCAATCTTAAATATAAATTAATACATGTACTTATTTTTAAAATAGGGGTAACAATTTCAAACTTATCTGGAAAGTTGAAACAATGTTCTCGACTCGAAAACTATTACTACGGAACGACTAGAGCCTACTTTCAGTTACAGTGAACGTCACTGTTGTATGCCCTTAGGTTTTATCCCACATAGGTTCTCAAATATCTAGTAATCACGATTTCTGTTTGGTATTTAGGTTGCGGTGGTTGGTAGCAAAGACTTGACCCCTAATGAGGTGGTGTAATGGCGGCCGTTTTCAACCAATTTCTCGCCCGGATAGCATTTCATTACGTTTATCACCGTTTTAACGCTTCCAAAATCTTCAAAACGAGCTAAAATGCCTTCTTTAGGGAATATACTATTATATTAAACCAGTACTGTAATGTAGCGTCCTCCGCTCTCATCCCAGAGCAAGGGTTGAAGGGGGAGGGAGAAACACAGGCCCGTGGAAGCTGCGGACACTACACGGGCCGGTGTGTGGCCAGAGGGCGGTGTGTGGCCAGGGGGCGGTAGGTAGGTAGTTGGCGGTGAAGAGGGATGAGAGAGGGGTCTACGGTCCTCGGTAGAAGAACTTGCTACGGCAATTATTAAGTAATGCTAAATCATAATTATTTATTGTGTAAAAACTAAAGTAAATAAACAACTATCGTTCGTTGAAAAAGGTGTTCTTCGTTATTACGGTAAGGAGGAAACCAGATATATTACATTGGCGCCCAACGTAAATTGTGACTGTGTTTTGTTTGCTTTGTGACTGTTTGTTTTCGCTTGTGACAAAATTTTTTTTTTGTTTTTTTTTTTAACGTGAACATTTCGTATTGGACTAATATATTATCTATCCACAAAAATGCCAAAACGACGGGTGCAACCCAGTCCCGTCAGCAATGGGGACGGAGTGAACACTCAAATAGCGAACGTAGTGCGCGAGATGATGGCTGCGATGAACGACAAGCTATCATCAGTGGTGGAGCGCTTAAACGTGTTAGAGGTGGCCAGCCGGTCTCTACTACACCAAGACACGTCTCCACGTCGGGAGGCGAGCACACAGCAGGGACTATTCTCGACCCAGCCGTCGTCTCCACAACAAAATGAGACATTTCCCGTAAGTAGTATTCTACCACCACTACTACATTCGACGCAGCCGAGTCTGCAACCGGTCTACCCGAAGTTCCGTGACGATGGAACAGTTAACCCAATCGAATTTTTGAATGACATCCATTCCACGTTTATACAATTTGGGGTACCGGCGAACCAGTGGCTCGCCATTTCACTGCGCCAGCTTGAGGGCGTCGCAAAAGATTGGGGAGGTGCGTTCCAACGGACATGGCCGTGCTGGGACGCATTCGCGGCGGACTTCAAAGATATGTTCTGGTCGGAGGAACGACAAGACTCGGTAATATACAAACTACAACAGGAATATTACGACAAGAAAAACCATGGTACAATGACGGAATTTTTTTTATCATGGATGTACAAAATTAAATATATTTCGATACCGATGTCGGACGCGACGTTCGTGCGACGTATGTCGCATCTGCTTCCATCGAACGTAGAGAACACTATACTGGCCTCTCACGTCACGACGCCGGAGGCGATGTTGAAGCTTCTGAGGGGCATGGACGACGCAGCGCTGCGACGCCGAGACCGCGAGAGAGGACAACGCTACGGCGGTGCCATCACCGGAGACTACACGCGATACCAGGCAGGCGCTACCGCAGCTGGTAACATATACTCGGCGACGGAACCACGGCAGCAGAACAGCGCGGGGAATTGGAGGGAACCTCGAACTCAGGACTATCGCCGCAACACCGACGCCGATAGTAGCCGTGGGCCGAGGGTGAATAACATCACGTTTCAGGACGCACCGGAGGACGGCGTGACTCGTGTGGAGGCGGAACACGTGGCATCGGAAGAGGACCACACGGGAAAACGACGCCTAACCGGACAGGATGCTACGCTGTTTCCGGTTGCACACACGTCCAGGGATGAATACAACTTGCACGTAAGGAGTGTTCAAACAATTGAAGTGTTCGACCAGGGCATCCTCCGAGAGGACTTCTTACAAGAGCGCGTATCGGTCGACGAGACGCCGCAGAAGACGATACCGGAGATACATGTAAGCGTTTGTGGTATTCATATAAATGCATTGCTCGATACAGGCAGTGAAATTACATGTATTTCTGAACAATTCTGGTCGAATTTAATTAAACTAGATCCAAAGTTGCCGCTTTCACCAGCCCGGAGTCTTTTGGTTACGGGCGCGTTCAACGAGAAAACCCATACAGTGAACAAACAAACATACTTACCTATTATGATAGAGCACGTGTTGTATGAGATGCCTATGTTCATTGTTCCTCAATTACATCGCGAATTAATAATTGGATCGGATTGGCTACAATCTGTTACGGCCGAGATTAATTTCAAAAACAACACGCTCCAAATAACGCTCGAAAATAACACCCAAACGCTCAATTTTGAATCCAAAACAATACGTGGGTGGGAGGAATACTATTGTCAACATGTAACAGTTCGACCACCAAATCAGAAAGACGGGTCATTTTCGGGGATAAGCCTACTCTGTAGCGCCGGACTGGACAATGACCGAGGGTTCGCCGAACGGGTGAACACAGCCATCAACTCGCTACAAAAACTGCAAATGTCAAAACTGCTGCTCGACCATTCTGCCATCTGTTCAGATATTCCTGGTAGGGTAACAGATTACCGAGAAGACCCAACACGTGCAATGCCAGCGATGTCACACACCAGGAAGATTGTGTTGGCGAGCGAAAGGATGGCGTCGAACGCAGCGAGGAGGAAGGCGCGACATGACAACAACAGCAAGCCGACCGTTTTTGGTGTGGGTGATATGGTGTCATTGAAAAGTATTCATGTGTCTAGTGCCTTGGACAGAGAAATTGAAAAGTGTTTTAATTTGCATGAAGGCCCATTCATAATTGGGAATGTGGTAGGGCATAACGCGTATCGTTGCATTGACAAAAATGATAAGGACAAGGGTGTCCATAACATTATAAATTTAAAGCGGTATGTTGAACCCGTGTAATGGACTTATGTAAGATCGTAAATTCATTCGTGATACCGATTATTGATATTAATACGTCATTTGTGTGTGATTTTTTTAAATGGAGTTGAATCCATTACTCATGTTAACTGATAGTTTATGTGTGTAACTTTTAAGAGAGGGTGATTCAGTGTTTGTGTGATTAGTGTTTATGACATTACAGTAAAGATTTCATTATTTGTTTCAAAGGTAATGAAATCTGGGGGAGCATTGTAATGTAGCGTCCTCCGCTCTCACCCCAGAGCAAGGGTTGAAGGGGGAGGGAGAAACACAGGCCCGTGGAAGCTGCGGACACTACACGGGCCGGTGTGTGGCCAGAGGGCGGTGTGTGGCCAGGGGGCGGTAGGTAGGTAGTTGGCGGTGAAGAGGGATGAGAGAGGGGTCTACGGTCCTCGGTAGAAGAACTTGCTACGGCAATTATTAAGTAATGCTAAATCATAATTATTTATTGTGTAAAAACTAAAGTAAATAAACAACTATCGTTCGTTGAAAAAGGTGTTCTTCGTTATTACGGTAAGGAGGAAACAAGATATATTACAGTACATTCATCGTAAACTACTTTTTAGGCCACTTTTTCGCTTGCGGATAAGTTTGAAATTTTTACAATAATAGGTAAGCCCACCCGAAGAAAGTATTGCTAGAATTATAATTTAATAAAAAAATGTTTACAGTTTATTTTTGCTACATATCTATTTTACTGCAACGCCATCTTTTAGGTAAAGAAAAACCTTGTCATTTTTTGCGACTTCGTTGTTTTCTTAATTACCCCTATGAGTAAAGGGAATATGCGTCATCTTTTTTTAGCATTTTACTAGATTAGGATCAACTACCTGAATACAAAAATATTTCATTTCGATGACATGCAATAAAGTCTCATTTATAAAAACGAGCTGAAAGTTTCACACATATTTATGGCGGGAAAAACGGGGCATACGTCACTTTCCATGTATCAGCAATCAACCAATCATAAACTGATAAATAAAATAACGCTTATTTGGAAATTATCATATCCAAGATCATATAAAATCGAATTTATGCCTAGTACGCCTAATAATTAATTTTGTAGCCCAGTTTCTTTAAAAACAATAATGCCTACGGTATTTGATAATACCAAACCTATTTTCATAGAATATCAGTAAATAATGGGTGTTGTTATTCATATAAAGCTGACTTGACAACGGCTTGAGTACAAATTTTGACAAGGTTAGCTTGATGACCTTGAAAATTTGATTGTTTTGTCTAGGAAGCGGTGGCAAAGTCATTCATATAAGCAGTGATTTACAAGGATTGGGACGTCACATACCGTTTAAAAATAATAGTGCGGGAAACAGATAATCAAAATCTTTGAACATTTATAGAAGTATAATGAGTTAATTTTAAAAGTTTTAAATTAGGTTTCTGATGTCTTTAGATGAATAACAATGTATTACACGTACTTTCAGAGCTGTAGAAAATTCATGCACATTCCCTATTGTCACGCTATTTCTGTGAGCATCATCATCATCGGATATGATCCTGCTAATGATTATCGATGTAAATGTTTAAAAGGTATCACCGTTAAGAATAATCACAATTCATTGCTGGTGCTCTGCAGTGAACAGTGTTAAAAAATGGTAACTCACAGCTCTTACTGACAAAACAATGGCACTAAACTTGAAATCAATGTTTACGGCCCACTTAAGTCTAGACGTTAACATGATTAATCACTTTTTGACTACATACTTGGTAAATCATAATTTCGTACAGATGTTGAATTGGCATTGAAAAATTATTGAGTTAACGTTTAGTAACTTGTTTAGTTCGTAGGAGCTCGCATCAACATATGAGATGCTAATAAGTTCATGCCCACATTAAATAGACACATATATTATCCGAAAGACATTCAGGGTTTGCAATGTAATTAAAGGAATAGTCAGGTGAAAAACTAAAAAACTACCATTTGTATATGTCCACCCTCAAATATGTAAAACGTGACTAAAAGATACCATACTTTAAAAGCAGGTGGTTAAAAAATAAAGAAAACGCGATTTTTTGGCTTGTTGCTACCAAGTAGCACCGAGCAACGTTTACCATGGTAATTCCCTTATAAAATAAATGTTGCCTCGAGGTAGAAAAATCACCGCTAAAGTAGGGCACTTTTCAAAAATCTATCACGAGTTTAAATGTGCATCGTTTCTCTACCGATAACATGCTTCTTAGTACGAACGTGTACTTCTACAAAATGCCCTGCAATTAATTTTGTTGTGACTTGATGTGTAGAAAAGTTGCAATCTGTTTTGAGCGGCACTGTCTGCAGTCGCCGAGTGTTTCGCGGAGCGTTGGCTAGACTCGTATTACACAATGAGTGTTCTGTCTATCAGGCAGGCGTTAGCGAGCTCAGAACCGATACAGCTGTACTACGCTTTAGAAGAAAAATGCAGCAGAGCTGGCGCAGTGAACCTAGTAGAAAAGCAAAATATTCACTATTTTTTTCTTGGATTGAAGCAACCTATATCAATTTTATTTTACACATACTGAATTTCATGCACTTGACTCATTGGTGATATTTTAGTTTTTCACCTGACTTCTCCTTTAATAGAGTCAACTCTAAATGATGAGTCTTTTAGGTGGCTGCAATGTCTGCGGTCACAGCCTGCGATACGTCAGGCGCAGCGAGCCTGCTGTGACCCACAACCTTGTAGCAATAAATCATATAGACCGAGAAGCCACGGCATAATTGAGAGCGCGGTGGTTCCCACATAAATTACAAGGTGGCCGGAGATTGGAAGTAAGGTCATTTTAATATCTCTTCCAACGTGGTGTCGGGTTGTTTAGCCGGGGCAGAGGTCGTAAGATTAATTGGGGCTTTTCATTCGGGTAATATACTTCCTAACTATACTATAACTGTATGCATCAACTTATTATATTCTACGCTACTCATTGCAAAACGTAACCGAAAATAAAGAATATACAAAACCCAAACATACAAACATTACATTACATAACATTCAATGAAAATTAAAAACACTAAACCCTTGTGTTTCTCGAATTCGTTTGGTTTCAATACACTAGTTTAAGGAGCTATTGTATATATACATTCAATGTGCGTCGAACACCTGACAGTCAATTGTTTTTCTCTATCGGATATTTATAACATGACGTTTCTATTTACTGTATAATTGTATTATCTGAATTAATCTATTTTGTTTATAATCAAGTCAAGTCAAGCTATTTTTTGTTTAATCGGATACATAAGGGTTTCATTATACGCTGTACTTTTTGCTAATTGTCAAAGTTTTTATAGGAAAGGAATAGGATGAATAATTACATAAGAAGTATTTGTTGAAAATCATACAATTTTCATAATCAACGATTTAGATTCCGTTTTTGTTTTTCAAACCACATAACATGACGGCTTGTCGCCAGCGTAGACACGTAATAGGTAAAACACATATTCCAGCGCAGCCCAAGAAGATATCCCTATACGGTAACATTACTTCATGACATCCATACATCATGTTTAAAAAGACGGAGCAAAAAGATAACCTTTTCCAAAGTTTTATGGCTGCTTCACATTTACTTTACCGCGTAGCGTTGCCGCGCTGATTTCACCGCGCGGTAGATCTGCTAGCTTCAAGGGGTGTGGGCGTGATAACTTTGTACGTTGATAATAAGGCATTCTAATGACATTTTTGAAGCAGAAGTTGTCCTATAACCTCAACCATGCCTCAAATTCTCGTTCACTCGCATTTAGAAGGCTTTATTATTATAGTTTAGTTAGCGGTGATGTAGTCTGACGTCATTCCGCAACGGCAAAACATGAACTTCGGCCAAGTAGTACCGCGCGGAAAAATAGGCGTGGTTTTCCGCGACGGAAACCGCTGTGATTCGTCACCGCGCTCCAATCTACCGCGCGGTATGGAAATGTGAAGCCGCCATTAGTTTGAAGGAAAACCCAGTTTTCTTTCAATTAAGTTTCTAACTCACCGCAGGCAAGCTAGTTTAAATGGTTTAATTAAACTGCCACTCATAATCGCGTTCCAAATTAATGTGTTGGGTGTTATCTCTTGTCTGTGTTTGTACCCACCCCCCCCCCAACACCACTATCATTTTTTTGACTCTGATAAATACATTGTGTCCGTATAATGTTTGAATATGATCTGCAAGCAAGAGAAAACAACACTGTAAAAATTTTTCCTTTAAAATAAAGTATACTGGATATGGAAGTAGCACAACCAGTAAATGAACTGTTAAATTTACCCCTCCATTGAAGACTTACGATGAAAGGCAGACCTTACTTAAAAATACACGTCCATTAGGTTTTGTTATGGATCGGCAGGAACCATGAAATAATTAGTACGGAACATTTATTTAAAAAGTATTCACATTTAATTACCTCTCCATTGGAGACTTAAATTAAAAACGCCATGTCCTAAATAAGCATGTCCACAAGGTTGTTTTTAATGATATGTAGGTACCTTAATCTTACAAGTTAACTTACATTATTTTAAGTGCATACCCATTAAAAAGACCGTCCATTGGATATTTAAAATAAATATACCATATGGCCTAAAAATAGACATCTGTACTATTAAGTTTAGGGTTGTGTAGGTATTGTAGATTTATTAATTTTGTTCCTTTATTTCAAATGCATACCGATTAAAAAGACAGTCCATTGGATACTTAAAATAAATATAACATATGGCCTAAAAATAGACATCCGTACTATTAAGTTTAGGGTTGTGTAGGTATTGTAGATTTATTAATTTTGTTCCTTTATTTCAAATGCATACCCATTAAAAAGACCGTCCATTGAATACTTAAAATAATGATACCATATGGCCTAAAAATAGACATCCGTACTATTAAGTTTAGAGGTGTGGAGGAATTGTAGATTTATGAATTGTGTATCTTTCTCATACGTTTCATGTACGGGAACACATACACAATCCATGTCTGATTTACAAAGGCCAATCCACGGATGTTCCATGTATGGGAAGTACGCAGATGCAATACAAATATGGAAAGCTGCGTTTGAAAGTCGAAACTCGCAGCAGTCTGTTAGTGGCGCAACCTAGGAGGTAGTCATAGAACTAAACGTATTCCTTCATTTAATTGATTACACGATTATTAACTTGCAAATCCTGAAATAACACTTTTTCAGACCATAGTACAAGTATACATACAAGTTGATTAAGATTAGTTACATATACACAAATTAAATTTTGGCGCTCCCGGCTGGATTCGAACTGTATCCTCTCCGCCTCCACCTGTGAACAGAGACCTCGTGCGTTTTACCGCACGGCTGTCTGGGCATGGTGTCTTTGACTGGTCAAATTCACATAAAAGCGCAAAGCACAGAAGAAGGTAGCCGCGCATAGGTTTTATGGAACCCCATTGGGTTTCGAGCCTGGGGTTGTTTTAAACCCTGACAATATAATACTAGGGGAGAGGGGAGAATTGGAATGGAAGGTGGCGTATTTAAATGAATGTGAGTTATGTCAGGTAATACAAATGAATGCTAGTGGTAACTGCTAACTGGTAACTGGTACATATATAATTTTCCTTAATGTATTGATACTCTACATGTACATGATACTCTAGATAGGCCCATCATTTCATAACAAATAAAACATATCCGGACATTTCCTTTTCTTTAAACAACCCGGGCACGGATTAGGATGTCAAAAAGAGGACATGTCCGGCAATACATATGGTCACCCTACATGCGTAATCGACGCAAACCATTTGCTATCAAAGACGCCCAACAAAGTGGGCTATCAAGACGGAACGAAAATAGCTGTATTCAAGTTTCGAATCCTAGCTTCCTGTTTGTCAGGGTTGATGGAATGCAGTAGACGAGGCGACATTCCACGAACTCTCCCCCCCGCTCGTTGTCCAGCGTGACCTTTGGCTCCAATGTTGTCTAATCGTCAAGTAGGGAATGAGACTTATTTCCAAGAAAAACAATAAATTAAATGCATTGGTGTAATGAAATGAGGAGTTGCTAATACAGTGGCAACGTTGGAGCTCAGATATTTACAATTTGGGGTAATACTTGCTGGGCAAATATTTTAACCTGAAATGAATGGTAACAAATTCACGCTAAATAGAATTGTATCTTCTTACCCGTCACAGTTTGACAAATCACACCGTCAGAAAATGAGTTTTCTCAAATAAGTAAGTAAAACAACACAGTGGTAAACGTGGTTGTACTGTAATCTTGTCAAAAAACTATTTTGAGTAGAAAATTACTCTACATAATATAACTCGACTTCGCTAATCCATTGTATTATTTCAGGTGTTTCTCTTGCGTTTTGGAAGGTCAGACAAAAATGTAAATGGATTCATATCGGAACTCATTACAATGTTTACTTTATAACTGTTGTCGTCCATGGTTATAAGGTCGGGTCGTGAGTTCGAGTCCCGTAAAAGGGTGGTGGATTTGCGAGGGTCTCTAACTTACAGTTATTTCGTTAGCTATATCACATTGGTCTATTTAAAGGTAATTTAGGCCATTGCCTTCATTGGCATTAGTATTATCAAGCAATGCAGAAAATAAGAGACCATTAAATGTGCTGGAATTCTTGTTGTTGGTTGCTATTACACCAAAATCTCTCCCGCTGGTTACCGCATATTGGGGACGATCTGCCTCTATAAAGCCGACACTCCTTGGGGCCCTTCCGCAGTATGTTTTCGGTATACCGTTTCCCGTACCTAACCGTAAATTAGGACAAAACGAAAGTAAACCCTTGGAACAGTGGAGCCCCAGCATATTGTTTGAAAATACATTATTTGAATATGCGTGGCAACAGGAATAACTTATGGAGCGTGCGTTTCCATTAGAATTTAATGGCACTCTTTCTGATATATTTTGTTTTTTTTGTCTGTCGATAGCGGTCGAACGGAAAGTCCAATCAACTTGAAATTTGGACCATCCACAAGCCTAGATGTGGATTGAATGTGTATAGTTTTGTGGAAAAATCGTTCGAAAAGTTAGAAAGTTACACCATAGTCACTGCAATGAATGAAACACAATGGCGGCAAAATATGAGATAGCCATATTTTTATAAAGATTTTTCCGATCACGAATATGTTCATTTTATTTCGATCTGATAAGAATTGGCAAAGTTACATAAAAGTTACTCGAAAATATTTGTCTGAAACCCAGTAACGACAAAATGTAAGGTGACCATATTATAGTACATTTTTGTATAAATAAACGCGACCTGGTACATGTTAAAGGCAAAAATTACATTTCTTTTCTCTTCGTGACTGTCAGCCTGTACATTTCTTCTGCTGTCAATAAGGTGTTAGTAACGGTGGCGGACCGCGTTGAAAACATGACAACGAAAATTCTTAGCACGAAATTCTAAAATAAAATTCTTGCACGACATTCAACAATATCGGGAAGTATAATATCTATAGAAATTCGAAATTTTTTTGAAATACGCATTCTTTAATTGTTGTTAATTGTTGTTTTCATTTTTTTGAGAACTTTTCGTCAGATCGTTCGTAGATATGGACGCGCTCGCGTATCAACGCGCCACACAGAGCGTTTTCCTATAGTATCTTTCTATGCACCAACTATATACCACCGTTTGGTCCCAAGCATGCAGTAGGCAATATATAGTACCTTTGAGATATAGTTAAAGAACTGTTTTGAAAACGAAGCTGTGACACACTACTAGCCTACACTTCAAACTTATGAAATATTCTATCACTATCAAGAATTGAGGGGGCATATATATTGCAACAATTTTTCGGTGTGCTATCTCATGTACGCCTACTGTAGCACATTTATGTATGTACATATTACGTATTTTATTAATTTATTTTATTATATTTTTAAGACCAGTAAAGGGCACAATACCCTCTTTAGCCTGATTAGTGATGATTGATGAATGATAATGTGGAAGGGAGGAGGGGAAGCCTGGTACCGGCACGTAGCCTACTCCTGTCGGCAAGTACCAAGGGGACCACCGGCTTTACGTCCCATCCGAAAGGACGGTGTAACTTTTAACAGCCATGTAGGTTCCTCCACTAACCTGGACTGCCGAGCAGTTGACGAGAAGAAGGAAGCTGTTACACAAGCTTTCGAACCCTCCAACCTGCTCTAATCAACGGTAACCTGACCTAGCCCGAGGTTGCTTAACTTCGGTGTTCGTATGGGAACCGTCTAAGCGACCGCGGTTAAACCGTTGGCTATATTATGTAGTTATACGTTTACCTTACGTGATTTGAAACTAAGCACCAATATCATATTCCGTTCATCGGTACATCTAATTACTGAAAAGAGAACATTACCAAGAGAACTAGTAACTGCGCACTACTCATTGTATTGAAATATTAGGTATAATATTATTATTGTTTATCATATTATAAATATTATGTAACATGTATAAGTTTTTTTTTTTTTTTATCTAAACGGAAACCCATCCGAAAATGTATCTTCTCCAGCAGGGCTCCAATAAAGCTTTGTGCGACAGGAAAGTGGAATCTATACCATTTAATGAAGGTTGCTAATAGGCCTATTGTTGCAAACCGATTACCGAAAATACAAAACCGATTTACAAAGGAGGACAAGTCAGCGTTCAAGTAGGGCCTATGTATCTACGATGTGGCGTAATATCTCGAAACGTCTTTAATTGTATTAGCAAATAGAACTACGCGTACAAATTACAATGAAAAAATCATAAAAAAGCAGGAATACATAACAAAAACCACACTACTCTCAACTGTACCACAAATAACTACTGTACCATTGAAAAGAACAAGAACAATAAAAATGAACTGATAAAAAGCTCTCTATGATTCAGAATCCCGCCGTATTACCTGTGAAATATGCAAGGAGACCACTGTTTATCGAGTCATCATAAGATTTCAAGACATATCTAAACGCGCGTTTCCCTCTTTGACTAACATGTGTGCATTGCTTGCTGGCGAACACGGAATTCCCAGAACGAAGTTGTAGGGCTACTCGGCTGGCCTCTACCATAGACATATCACACACGACAAATCAACATTCGTCTGTGACAAATTTAGTTTTCAGCAAGATCATATGTGATAATATGTGATCCTGTAATGTAATCGTATTGACAGCGACACCTTGATCTACAGCGAAATAGGTGTCATGGGGACAATGCAGCACCCCTCTATTAGATCGCCCTAAAATGCACTTTTACTTGTGTGGGCCCCTTATAAGCACTAGTTAATAATACAGTAAGAGCTGGAAGTACTTCCCAATACCGGAAATAGGCGATCTCACCGCGGACTAGAACGAAAGAATTACCGTATTTTTAGCTCAGCTGTTGGCATATATGAAACCACCCTTACTTTAAAATACCTTTTCGTTGTAGAGTTTATCTTACAATGCACTTACGTACTTATATAAAATAACGCTAGTAATTTTACGAGTACAATGGACTGGTATTTTTAACTCAGCTGTTAGCACATATTGACCCACCCTCACTTTAAAATACCTATCCGTTGTAGAGTTTATCTTACAATGCACTTACGTACTTATATAAAATAACGCTTGTAATTTTACGAGTACAATGGACTGGTACTTTTAACTCAGCTGTAAGCATATATTGACCCACCCTCACTTTAAAATACCTGTTGGTTGTAGAGTTTATCTTACAATGCACTTACGTACTTATATAAAATAACGCTTGTAATTTTACGAGTACAATGGTGAATGGACTGGTATTTTTAACTCAGCTGTTAGCATATATTGACCCACCCTCACTTTAAAATACCTTTTCGTTGTAGAGTTTATCTTACAATGCACTTACGTACTTATATAAAATAACGCTTGCAATTTTACGAGTACAATGGACTGGTATTTTTAACTCAGCTGTTAGCATATATTGACCCACCCTCACTTTAAAATACCTGTTGGTTGTAGAGTTTATCTTACAAGTTACAATCCACTAACATATTTATATGAAATGACACTAGTAATTTTACGAGTACAATGGACTGGTATTTTTAACTCAGCTGTTAGCATATATTGACCCACCCTCACTTTAAAATACCTGTTGGTTGTACAGTTTATCTTACAATCCACTAACATATTTATATGAAATGACACTAGTAATTTTACGAGTACAATGGACTGCTATTTTTAACTCAACTCTGAATTTAATATACATATATTATTGCTATATTTTGAAGTTACCTGTGTATACTTTATTCGAAAAAACGTGTTCAATACGGGTATTTCATAAAAACCTGTCCATAATTTGTAAAATAATACATTCGTGAGAGGGGTTATTTTATGAAAATAATTTACAGTGAATATACAACTTGGATGAGCAAAGTAGAAAGCGCAGTATACTGTAGAGATTATGCCCGCCACACGCAACTGACTGTTACAGAAACAGTACTAACGAGTCTATATTTTGTATAATATAATAACGTTTGTGTTGTATGTAAAATAATATTACATGAACAAATAATTTTTTAAAACAATGCTTATATTTAAATGCACTTAAAAATTAAAAATAAATTTTCGCCCAACAAATGTTTGCCTCACTCGGAAAATAATAAGCGTTGGGCGCTTTCGGTATTGACATAGATTACAGTTTTCTGCTGTTTATGCAGGGAAAGCGCCCAACGCTTATTTTTTTCCGAGTGAGGAAACATTTGTTGGGCGAAAATTATTTTTTACCTTTTAGTGCATTTAAATATAAGCGTTGTTTTAAAAAAATTTAGAAGACTGCATACTTTTGTACTTGTGCTTGTTAACTTCACTCGCAAACTAGCCTGCTCGCATTACAAACTTGAATTTCGTACAGTTCCGTCCATGCACGATCCAGCGGTTGGCCAACAATGCTTACGGAAAGTGGGATTATGTGGCTATGGGAGAATTTGGCAAAGTAACTAGGCCTAGGCTACACATTCTCTTCAATTGCAATTAAAAATCAGTTTTCAAATGTTATATCAAGGTTCATTGATGCACACAAGATCATCATCCACTAACCTTGATTTTATTATATTTTAAATTGTTTAATTTTTAATCGTTTATTTAATTGTTTTCAGCTCGATTCGACGTTGGCAAGTGGGTGAAATATCGATTCCCATATAAAACATTAATTAATTAATTATGGTGTAGTAATTAAATTAGTAAATATGACAGTTGATTCATGTATTGTCATTAAAAATACGTATGTGTGAAAAATTTCAGCTTGATCGGACATTTAGAAGTAGGTGAAATATCGATTCAAAGATTCCGTCCAGACAGACAGACAAACACAGCAAGCTAATATAAGCGTTGTAAAATAGATTTACAGTGGTGATTCTCAAACGGGTCGAGAATGAGCAAAACTACTACTTTGTGCAAACACTGGTCATTCAGGAAACCTTACAACTGTAATTATTGTCTAGTATTTGTTTGCGTATGGGTTCAAAGATAGAAGCCTCTTTGAGTCTAGGTTATATCGCTACAGGACCTAAAGCTCAGAGGACTTTGAAATCACGAATTAATCAAAGGATTGTCATTAAAAAAACCTGTGGTTAACAAGTCAGCGTCAACATGGGTTTGTACCAACATTTCAAGCAATAGTTTGCCGACTCGAGCTGTGAGCGTGAGTGACTTGATTGGTATCAGACCACCGACATAGGTGCTCAGCGATAACATGGGACAGTGACATTAATTTGGGAGTTCCATTCACGCTGCCGATAATCACATAAAGAAGGTTTTTGAAGGATCTCTTCACCTGCACGGCAAATGCTGAGATTGAATCGTATACCTGCTTAACACCAGTTAAAATGAGGAATACAACCTGCAGCAGATGTGTGTTGAACAAAATCGTAAGAACCGAACTATTATTGAGATTATTGGAACGAGACCAAAGATTTCCATAATTTTTCATCAAATTTCCATTATGTATGACTATGAGATAACGTAAAATATTCTATATTTCGCATATTACAATCAATTTATTATGTTACTGTCAGTGGATACTTACGAGATTAAAGTATTTCAATTGACTATTTTAACAACGATAGTAAATATTGATAGTAAATATCCAAAGTATTTCAGCCGTTTCTGCTTATATATTGTTTTCGTTTCCATCATTGGACATAGCGGGTTTTATATCAGACCGGGTTAATAGCGAACAGGGTCTTTTATTGCTGTTAACTAAACACATTGAAGTCCTATATGAATAATATGGGAATTAAGAATTCCTCATAAATGCGCCCTAAAACTTCAATAACTAACTAACTAAATTATTGATTATTTTACAAGCCCACATGCAACTGGAGTTCTTTGTGTGGAATAATTTTGTCGTGTCGCAAGACTTGAATATCGGCGTATATCTAGTTTGAATTAATTCCGAATTCCCCAATTTATTTAGCTGGTCTACACATAATTCTGACATTCCGCTCGTTTCTATTTACTGAACTATGGATGGTATTCGTATAAACAATATATTCGCTTTCATAAAAATTCCCTCATATAGTAATATGTTCGAAACTCCATTCGGCTAGAATCCCGCTCTCTGGTTTTCATCTGTAGTCATTTATCCTCCGTTATCATATTATTGCAAATAAACAAGACTGTTTTGATGCAGTTAAAACAAATCTTGTTTGTGTTATTGGCAGATTATTTAATATGACCAGTACCTAATTTTTTGATTAAAATGTCAATAAAAAATGTAATTCGGCATACTTTTTAATGCCATTTTTATTTTTCTGAGTATTGCAATGATATAACACATATTAAAAAAAATAGAATTTCTACATTAATATCAGTTATGCGATATAGTACCCTCGTCATCAGATGACAGGTGGACTATCTGTCTTCGCTGCGTCTTGCAAATAACTTCAGATCTGTTAGTCGATAAACCCTCGGTGACAGGTTGCGGCCGTCAGAACATCACTATTAGGGATGAACAAAATAGTAACGTTGAGAAAAACGGTTTTTCTACTCACTTCTCAGAGGGAAAAGAAGAATACACTTTAGTTTGAAGCCCCGCATCGTTTCAATGGAAATGCCAAGACGTTCACAATATACAGTAAACAATTTGTATCCAGATTAGCTAAATATGCAAAATATCCTAAATATGCAAAAATGCACAGATAAAGTAAGAATGAAGGTAATACAAATTATAATAGTAATAGATACTTGACTTTTTAAAAGAAATAAAATAAAATAAAGTAATCATTTTCATAATTGGTTCTTCCCTTTCTTTATTTCCATGTTATAAGAATATGTTCGCGTGTATATTAGTTTTGATTTTAATAAGCAGTCTACATATATATTGTTACACTCAGGACATTGGTAGGCCTAAATAATAAGTGGTACCTAATTGGTTTCAAGTAATTTGATTGTCAACCAGCTGACAATGTTGTTTGCTTGTATGTTTAGTATATGTTACATGTTATGTTTTATTTCTGTAATACAGCTGAGTCAATCGTGTTGATTGGTTTGTCTATTTTCTTCATTAGTAATTTCATTATAAAGAAACTGTGAATCGCGTTTACTGTATTATGTTTGCTAAAAAAATACCGCTCTTAAAGTGAAGCGGGTGTCAATTGTGTGGCATGTTTTGTTTACCTTTTACATTTTGTATATCTTTCCTTTTTTTCTAATGCATCAGCGTGGTTTTTAAGTATGTGCGTAAGTAAATGATAAGTGTTACCAAATTGGTTTCAAGTAATTTGATTGTAAACCAGCTGACAATGTTGTTAGTTTGTATGTCTATTATATATTACTTGTTTTGTTTTATTTCTGTAATACATCTGAGCCAATCGTGTTGATTGGTTTGTCTATTTTTTACATTAGTAATTTCATAATGAGGTTTTTTAGTGTTAATCTAGAATAGTTATTATAATGATTAGACTAATTGTCATTTTTTGTATTTTGTAACTAATCACGGAAGCAATACCATATACCGTGCAAGGTTAATTGGAAGAGCGAGCAACATGCTCGAACCTCGCCGTTTTGTAAAATGTACACAGTTTTACAAATAAAGTCCATTTATTATTATTATTATTATTATTATTATTATTATTATTATTATTATTATTATTATTATTATTATTATTATTATTATTATTATTATTATTATTATTATTATTATTATTATTATTATTATTATTATTATAAAGCAATCGTTGACTATGCTAGCGTCATTGTTTAGTGCATGGGATATCAAATAGACAACTTTTGGAAATTGTAGGGCCTTACGTACAACGATCTTAACGTAATACCAATGAGTTTGAAATTTTTATAGAAAATACCCAAAATATAATATAAATCCAATTTCTAGATGTAACTTTAGATTCTGTTCGTATTTTATGATGCCATTCAAATCTAAATAGCTTTAAATGTACCTCGTGCATTTCGTACAGCGTACACAGTAACTCGCTTGTGTTGTTGCTAGTGATAAACTAGTGATGACTGCGAGTCATAAAGTGAAACTGCAAACTCGGTTTGTGTCCAATCGTTTTGATCGTTTGAGGAGACACTCACGAGGGAAGAATATGCAACATGTGTCGCATTCTTGCATCAATGAATATTGCAACTGTAGCGTGACTAATAGGCGACCAGCAAGCAGCACATGCGCATAGTTTCTACATTCAAACGCTAATCAAGCCGCTCAATAAAGAGTACCGGTATTAGTTTTCAAGCTGTGTCATGCCAACTCAATCGTGTGTATCGTATTTTAATTAGAAATTATTGTCGCCGAAAAAAACGTATTCACAAACATTTGAAATTGGTGGAGAATACAATACAAAATATGTTTTAATAGGTGTTTATAAAATACAAAAATGTATTTAATGTATAGATTCACATTGATTCACGACAAATGGTCAATAATAAACAAATAAAGAACACTATTCAAAACTATAACGACTAATGTAAATAAAAGAAACAATTGAAATGTTGAATTCAGATGTAATAATGGGATAATTAATATTTGAAAAGAGACGTCAGCATTTCAAGTTTATTATTGGATGTTGGGAAACAAATAACATCGGGTATTGTTCTACTTTCCAACATTTGTTTTGTCTTATTTATTTATTAATCATTTCCATTTACTACAAAATAGAATGGGGGTTGGCAGAAAAGAGCACAGCTCCAAACACCAGAGTGACTGCCAACCCATACTAAAATTAAAATATAATAATGAACATAATACAAAATACAAAATATAAAATACAAAACAAAAAACATGAAAACATAATATGAATGAAAATATAATTATAAGATACAACTGTTAAATATGAAGTAAAAAAGAATAAAAAAGAATAAAAAAATGAAAATTTACAAAACAATGTTTAAAAAATGCTCCGTTAAAGAGGCTTTGAAGACATCTAATGAGCGTGCCATCCTGATCTTGAGTGGTAGGGAATTCCACGATTGACAAGCCCTATAATAGAACCCTTTCTGGTAGGCTGCTGTTCTGGCAAAAGGTGGCCTGAACAATAGACCCCTACCAAATTGGGCACTACGATTACAGGCTTGTAGTCTTACATATGGATCCAGGTTTGTCCTACCATTTAACATGCCCCACAAAAATTGCAGCTCTACTTTTTTCCTGAATGTTTCTAGAGATGGAATCTTCAATGATGCACGTCTTGCCGTAGCACTATGAGTGGTAAATTGCGACCTAGCAGCAATAAAGCGTGTAGCTCTACTTTGGACACGCTCCAACTTCATCTTGTTGCTTATAGATGTTGGGTCCCACGCTGGGCAGCCGTAGACGAGATGAGGTCTAACGAGCGCTAGGTAAACAGCCCTTATGTCATGTTGGGTAAGGAAATGAAAATAAATGTAAATTCGAAAGAAGTTCTTTTTGTATTCACAAATATTATACATATATTCCTCCCTCATAGAAAGAGGACGAATTTAACATCGTTCTCGGAACTCTATGCTGTTTCTTTGAAAAAAATTACAAATTTGTTTTAGAAGAAGGTATAGCAATATCATATAGTTGTGCGTTTCATTGTTTACTCGCCGCTATATTGTGGCTGGAAAATGACATGTAATGTAATGCATCTCGCACTCACACTCGGGCATACATTAAAATACAACAATGAAACAAATGAATTGAGTCGATGGACAAACAACAAGCAGTAAAAAAAATAATGTCCTGATTTTGGAAAACAAAACAAAAAACAAACAAATGCACATACAAAACTTTCACTTAGTCGTTCTCCATCGTTAAAAGTTTTAAATGGCGAGCAGTTACTATTGCTACACTTGTTTTTATTTGTATGGCTGCAATTTTACTATTTTGACAGCTGATTGTTTGTCCATCAGTTCAATTCATTTGTTCCATTGTTGTTGTCCGGATGTGACGTCAGTTGCGGGTTCCCTATAGGCTAAAAGATAATAGGTGTTTATAAATAGTGACCAAAATCCGTCAATCTTCTAGCGGAGGTTTAGTAAACCTCAAAGCCTGCAGGTCGTCTCATGGGCACGAACATCTCCGTACTCCTGCCCACAACAACAACTGGTATATTAATGTAAAAGTTGATTACTAACATTTACAATAATAATGTGGTTAGAATTCAAGAATGAGTCAAGAATTTCATTTTGAAGTATTTATTTGTTGTACTGAATGTTTCTTCCATTTGAATAACATGTGATTTTTAACACAGTGGAAAGTTATGAGACGACCTGACTTGAGATGACCTTGAGTAGTCACTTAGAATCATGCAAACAATTTAAAGGAATAGTCAGGTAAAAAACTAAAACATCACCAATGAGCCGTAAGTGCATGAAATTCAGTTATGTGTAAAATAAAAGTGATATAGGGTAGGTTGCTTCAATTCAAGAAAAAAAATTGTGAACATTTAGCTATTCTACGAGATTGCCTTCGCCAGCTCTGCTGCATTTTTCTTCTAAAGCGTAGTACAGCTGTATCGGTTCTGAGATCGCTAGCGCCTGCCCGATAGAAAGAGCACTCATTGTGTAATACGAATCCAGCCACAACACTCGGCGACTGCGGACAGTGCCGCTCAAAACAGACTGCAGCTTTTCTACACATCAAGTCACAAAAAATTAATTGCAGGGCATTTTGTAGAAGTACACATTTGTACTAAGAAGCATGTAATCGGTAGAGAAACGATACACATTAAACCTCCTGATCGATTTTTGATAAGCACCCTATTTTAACGGTGGTTTTACTTTCTCAGAGTAACATTTTTGTTATATGGGAATTACCATGAGAAGAGTTGGTATTAGGTGCTACTTGGTAGCAACAAGCCAAAAAATCGCGTTTTCTGTAATTTTTTGGTATCTTTTAGTCATGTTTTCCATATTTCAAGGTGGACATATACAAATGGTAGTGTTTTAGTTGTTCATCTGACTATTCCTTTAACTGCAGCATACGTGAAAAGCATTATAGTTCGACAGCAACCAAGTGGAAAATGACTGACGACACCCGGCGACAAATTCAGCCTCCAACCCCCAATAGATGGTCTCCTAGGACCCGACTCGTCGACCCCCCCCCCTCACCCGCACCCCCCACCCCCAATAGATGGTCTCCTAGGACCCGACTCCTCGACCCCCCCCCCCCTCACCCGCACCCCCCACCACCAATAGATGGTCTCCTAGGACCCGACTCCTCGACCCCCCCCCTCCCCCGCACCCCCCACCCCCAATAGATGGTCTCCTAGGACCCGACTCCTCGACCCCCCCCCCCTCACCCGCACCCCCCACCCCCAATAGATGGTCGCCTAGGACCCGACTCCTCGACCCCCCCCCCCCCTCACCCGCACCCCCCACCACCAATAGATGGTCTCCTAGGACCCGACTCCTTGACCTCCCCCCCTCACCCGCACCCCCCACCCCCAATAGATGGTCTCCTAGGACCCGACTCCTCGACCCCCCCCCCTCACCCGCACCCCCCACCACCAATAGATGGTCTCCTAGGACCTGACTCCTCGACCCCCCCCCCTCACCCGCACCCCCCACCACCAATAGATGGTCTCCTAGGACCCGACTCCTCGACCCCCCCCCCTCAAACGCACCCCCCACCCCCAATAGATGGTCTCCTTGGACCCGACTCCTCGACCCCCCTCCCTCACCCGCACCCCCCACCCCCAATAGATGGTCTCCTTGGACCCGACTCCTCGACCCCCCTCCCTCACCCGCACCCCCCACCCCCAATAGATGGTCTCCTTGGACCCGACTCCTCGACCCCCCTCCCTCACCCGCACCCCCCACCCCCAATAGATGGTCTCCTTGGACCCGACTCCTCGACCCCCCTCCCTCGAACGCACCCCCCACCACCAATAGATGGTCTCCTCGACCCCCCCCTTCTCACCCGCACCCCCCACCCCCAATAGATGGTCTCCTAGGACCCGACTCCTCGACCCCCCTCCCTCACCCGCACCCCCCACCACCAATAGATGGTCTCCTTGGACCCGACTCCTCGACCCCCCTCCCTCACCCGCACCCCCCACCACCAATAGATGGTCTCCTAGGACCCGACTCCTCGACCCCCCTCCCTCACCCGCACCCCCCACCACCAATAGATGGTCTCCTTGGACCCGACTCCTCGACCCCCCCCCCCCCTCACCCGCACCCCCCACCCCCAATAGATGGTCTCCTTGGACCCGACTCCTCGACCCCCCTCCCTCACCCGCACCCCCCACCCCCAATAGATGGTCTCCTTGGACCCGACTCCTCGACCCCCCTCCCTCACCCGCACCCCCCACCCCCAATAGATGGTCTCCTTGGACCCGACTCCTCGACCCCCCCCCCCCTCACCCGCACCCCCCACCACCAATAGATGGTCTCCTTGGACCCGACTCCTCGACCCCCCTCCCTCACCCGCACGGTGTCAATAACTGATACGTTTTCATCGTTCGTCTGTTGGTCAGGGTCCAAGAACATAAACAACTCTCAGACGCTGGTGTGGAGACATATTTCCTCGTGCCTTCCTCAGGCGTGCCAAAACGACGGTAGAACGATTGAGCACCGAAAGAAACGTTACCTAGTGTACCAACCCAACGCATTAAACTACCTTGCGTTACCTGACCTTAACTTTTACTGAAACTTGAATTTAATATTTATCCATACACTGGTTTACATAATTATAAATTTTTATGTAAGGTAACTTTGTAACCGCGTGGCAAAGAAGAACATAATTAACTGTATACACGTTCCCCTCTGAGAATAACGTTCCAACTGAGTTGGTTGAAAATAAATACATATTTTAATTTATTTACCGCAGTAAAATCGTTCGCAAAACAACCCGATGCAATATTGTGGGTTACATGACACTTCTTGTTTCCGCAATTATATCCACAAGAATTATTTTTCAAGTTTTTCTGGCTGCATCATATAATTATATATTCTCGTCGAAATAAGTACAACCTCAACCTCAACCTCCCCCCCCCCCCCAACACACTCCTTCACACCCCACACTCCAGAGACCTTGAGCGAAAACAAGCGCGGCCTTGTTTGCCAACACTTCGTCCTTCAAGACTTTCGGGCAGTTTTAAAATGTTTTTCCACTCGTGCATATTTTAACAGTAAATCGTCAAAAGCCATAAAAACGTCGAGACACAAAACTGTCGCCTACTTTCTTTTGTCGAGTTGATAATCATATCAAACCGTCTTCTTCGATAATACAAGCACACTTGGCCACATTCAAGATGTATGTTCATATAGCAGTTGGCTCGGCTCAATGTAGTTGGGTATGCAGTGTCTTGGTACACATATTGACAGAGATAATGCGATCACACTTGGCCACATTCAAGATATCTGTTCATAGCAGTTGGCTCGGCTCAGTGTAGTTGGGTATGCAGTGTCTTGGTACACATATTGACAGAGATAATGCGAGCACACATGGCCACATTCAAGATGTCTGTTCATAGCAGTTGGCTCGGCTCAGTGTAGTTGGGTATGCTGTGTCTTGGTACACATATTGACAGAGATAATGCGAGCACACTTGGCCACATTCAAGATATCTGTTCATAGCAGTTGGCTCGGCTCAGTGTAGTTGGGTATGCAGTGTCTTGGTACACATATTGACAGAGATAATGCGAGCACACTTGGCCACATTCAAGATATCTGTTCATAGCAGTTGGCTCGGCTCAGTGTAGTTGGGTATGCAGTGTCTTGGTACACATATTGACAGAGATAATGCGAGCACACTTGGCCACATTCAAGATATCTGTTCATAGCAGTTGGCTCGGCTCAGTGTAGTTGGGTATGCAGTGTCTTGGTACACATATTGACAGAGATAATGCGAGCACACATGGCCACATTCAAGATATCTGTTCATAGCAGTTGGCTCGGCTCAGTGTAGTTGGGTATGCAGTGTCTTGGTACACATATTGACAGAGATAATGCGATCACACTTGGCCACATTCAAGATATCTGTTCATAGCAGTTGGCTCGGCTCAGTGTAGTTGGGTATGCAGTGTCTTGGTACACATATTGACAGAGATAATGCGAGCACACATGGCCATATTCAAGATATCTGTTCATAGCAGTTGGCTCGGCTCAGTGTAGTTGGGTATGCAGTGTCTTGGTACACATATTGACAGAGAAATTGAGAGCACACTTGGCCACATTCAAGATATCTGTTCATAGTAGTTGGCTCGGCTCAGTGTAGTTGGGTATGCAGTGTCTTCGTACACATATTGACAGAGAAATTGAGAGCACACTTGGCCACATTCAAGATATCTGTTCATAGCAGTTGGCTCGGCTCAGTGTAGTTGGGTATGCAGTGTCTTGGTACACATATTGACAGAGAAATTGAGAGCACACTTGGCCACATTCAAGATATCTGTTCATAGCAGTTGGCTCGGCTCAGTGTAGTTGGGTATGCAGTGTCTTCGTACACATATTGACAGAGAAATTGAGAGCACACTTGGCCACATTCAAGATATCTGTTCATAGCAGTTGGCTCGGCTCAGTGTAGTTGGGTATGCAGTGTCTTGGTACACATATTGACAGAGAAATTGAGAGCACACTTGGCCACATTCAAGATATCTGTTCATAGCAGTTGGCTCGGCTCAGTGTAGTTGGGTATGCAGTGTCTTGGTACACATATTGACAGAGATAATGCGAGCACACTTGGCCACATTCAAGATATCTGTTCATAGCAGTTGGCTCGGCTCAGTGTAGTTGGGTATGCAGTGTCTTGGTACACATATTGACAGAGATAATGCGAGCACACATGGCCACATTCAAGATATCTGTTCATAGCAGTTGGCTCGGCTCAGTGTAGTTGGGTATGCAGTGTCTTGGTACACATATTGACAGAGATAATGCGAGCACACATGGCCACATTCAAGATATCTGTTCATAGCAGTTGGCTCGGCTCAGTGTAGTTGGGTATGCAGTGTCTTGGTACACATATTGACAGAGATAATGCGAGCACACATGGCCACATTCAAGATATCTGTTCATAGCAGTTGGCTCGGCTCAGTGTAGTTGGGTATGCAGTGTCTTGGTACACATATTGACAGAGATAGTGCGAGCACACTTGGCCACATTCAAGATATCTGTTCATAGCAGTTGGCTCGGCTCAGTGTAGTTGGGTATGCAGTGTCTTGGTACACATATTGACAGAGATAGTGCGAGCACACTTGGCCACATTCAAGATGTATGTTCATAGCAGTTGGCTCGGCTCAGTGTAGTTGGGTATGCAGTGTCTTGGTACACATATTGACAGAGATAGTGCGAGCACACTTGGCCACATTCAAGATGTATGTTTAAAGCAATTGAATGCAGAATTTCAGACAATTACTTTTGTGGGTAAAAATGCTAAAATTGTAATTTATGTTTGTTGTCACAAGCAATGCGTAGCTCTGGTAATAAGTTTTGCATTTGAGATGCAAACTACGAGGAGAATAATCAGTAAAACAACATTGAAACTGAGGCTTATAGTAACTTAGAGTCATAGCTCAATGACTTATTCGCTTATTTTTAATGTTGTTTTAAATTATTGTTTACTTGTTAAAACCCGTTTATATATTTTATGTATTATTGTTTTTAATTCATGTTATTAGTGTGCTGGATCCCCGTGGTCACCTGATATACATCAGACAGCTGACAATAAATGTTTTGCTCTCGAGGTATGAAGAATAACAAACGCACCAACAATTGTATGCGTGTGGAGGGATGGAGATATATTATGCCAATATAGTATTCCGCCGTACCTACTCAATGAGTATCAAAGTATAAATAGGTTTTATTCCCAGGAGAAAAAATTGTGTATTGTTTTGACTTTGGTGTGTGTGCACACTAAAATAATCTCGTTTTCTCCGCTATTAAGTTAAGGTCCATTTTGGAGGGGTTCTATGACCACCTTCGAAATGATGCGTGCATTGTGAGGTGCTTTATCTCTGCGCACTACGTTCTTTGAAAAATAAGGCGAAATGTATTCTCCTCTCTGTCTTCAGATTGCAATGGAATCCCGGGTGCGAATGAATGCCCGAATATCGTGAAAAACACATGATTCTATGGTTGAACACATACGGTGGAAAGTCATCCGAATGCATTGAATATGATAGTATCTACTTTTACCTTGTACACAAATTGGAAGCGAGATTCGCCTATCTTCCAAGATGCCGCAACTTTAAATCTTCGCCTATTAAAAAAAAAATGGATTTCAACATTTAACCAAAATTGTGGTAAACTTTGCTCACTGGAAAAATGGAGGAAATATTCGTTTTGGCATAATATGTCTGAGTTTGTTTCCAAATGTATTGTTCTCTTCATTGAAAGCTTTCACTTCAATTCTCCGTTCGTTCGAATGTTATAGACATAACAGGAAACGTTATATGTCCAGGCACTTTAGGTTATTTGGCTGCCACCATGCGTATTATAGGAGCCTACACGTGGTCTTTAACTTACAGAACTTTCTAAACGTGCAGATCCGTCGATAGATGTGGACCGTACATTCGTGTACAAAGAACTTGAAGTCTCCTTTCCCTGACAGCGGAGTATGTGGCGCGTGGTTCGATCGCGTTGGCTTGATGCTTTGGACGAAGCATTGACGCCCAAGTACTGCCTCTAGCGAGAACAATGGTCACATTCAACATTGGATGGGGACTTTTTGAAACACAATTCTAATGCACTACCTTTAAGTGGTTCGTTTGGAACGACATTTTAAGAATACCTTACTATTAAATGTTTAATCATTCAAAATATATCAGTCAATATGCCAGCTGACATAGCCCTATCTAACCACATCACATTACTATAAAACAACATTAGTACTCGATTCTTTACAAACGCTTCGCGAGACAGCACAGGAGATATTGGGAGAGGACTACATCGTGGAAGTTCCCAGGAAAGCGGACCCAAGAGTGATGATTTGTGGAGTTGATGAATACCTGCTGGACAATAGTGACGATTTTATAAAGATGATAATTAATCAAAATAGAATTGTCATAAGTGGTGAAGTGAGCATCAAGGTTGTTTACAGAAGTCGTGCCAATAAGTTTGGGTTAATAAATGTGGTATTAGAGGTTGATCGTTCGGTTAGAGACACTATGCTATAGCTCAAGAAACATTGAAAGTGGAGTGGCGTAAGTGTGAAGTACAGGACTATGTGTTTATTAAAAGATGTTACAACTGTCAAGGCTATGGTCACTTTATGAAACAATGTAGGAGTAGATTGGCATGTGGTTACTGTGGAGGACAGCATAAATACGTAAATTGTGCGAGTAACTCAACAACAGCGAGTTGTATTAATTGTGTGAAGGCAAACGAGCGATACAAATTGAAACTGAACATAGACCATGAAGCTGGTGACAATGTGTGTCCGTGTTATGAAAGGGTTCGTAACATTCAAACCCTAAGATACAACACTGATTTATAGCAATTACAGAAAGATAATGCAATATTGTATTTAAATTCGCAAGGCTTGACTTCAAATATGGATGAAATACAGTACGTGGTATTTAATTTGAACCCTAGTGCAGTATGCGTCACTGAAACTCACATCACCACTGACGTGTATAGGAATGAGATAGAGATACGAGGGTACACACTTGAGCTGTGTGAATCTCAAAGTAGACACACAGGTGGAGTGGCAATATATGTCAAGGACGAATTGAAATATGAGGTAAATATGAAGTTCACTATTGATGGTAACATGTGGTTATTAGGTTTAAAAATTAAAACATCAAGCTATAAATATGTACAATTGTATGTTCTGTATCATTCACCAAATTCTTCACATAAAATATTTCTTGATTGTATTGAAAATTGGTTTGAAGAAATTGTATCTGGCGAAAATGTCATAATTGTAGGAGACTTTAACATTAATGTAGCCCAAAACTCAACTTATTCTAACAGGCTGAATCAGTTAATACAACTTTCAGGATTGAAACAAGTAGTAGAGGAAATTACACGAGTAACGGAAAACAGTAAAACGTTAATTGATTTAGTAATTACTAATGTAACTGAACTTAAAGTAAAAGTAATGCATGTTCCTAAAGTTACTGATCATGCTTTATTGAATATTTCAATGTTTGGTAGGGAACGATCTGGCTGGAAAAATAGAACTGACAAAATATGACAATAAATCTACTTCGGTTTTAACGAACCATTTGGCTGTGAGTAAACGCCCGATAATGGGCGAGAGTGACTATAATGTTTTCAATGAACTTATGACTAAGCAAGATTGGTATTATGAAAAAGTAGATGTTAATGTAGTTGCTAATAATTTTGTTTGTAATATGGTCAAAGCCCTTGATGAGGTAGTTCCAATTAGAGTTAGCAAGATTAGAGAACGGTCTAATAGGTGCCCATGGTTCACGCAAGAAGTAGTAACATGTCGAATGCTACGGGATTCTAGTTATACGAAGGCTCAACTGTCAAATGATGTTGAGGATTGGAATGAATATAAAAAATTTCGTTATATGTTTGTTAGTAAATTGAGAGTTGAAAAGAGTCGATGGTTTGAAAAACAAATTGATGAAAATAAACACTGTCCAAATAAACTTTGGAAAACTCTGAAAGGAGTACTAGGTAATAAAAATGTTAATACTATTACGCACAATGTTGTTTTTCCAAATGAAGACACTTAAGTTACTGTAGCGGAAAATTTTAATCGATTTTTTATCTCTAGTGTAAAGGAAATTGTTGAAGGTATCGAGGGAGAAGATTATGTTGCTGGCAATGGGAATGACAATGTAAACACAGCCCTATACGATTTTAAAAAGCTTACTCTCAAGGAATTACGGACAATTGTAATGGGGCTAAAGAACAAATCGGGTACAGACGAAGGTATATCGACGAAGTTACTTAAAAAATCATTTAGTGTATGTGGATATCCCTTGTTAAATTTAATAAATTTGTCACTTACTACGGGTAAATTTCCAAACATGTGGAAAACCTCAACTGTTATTCCAATACAGAAAGTAGCTAATGCCTTGAATGCCAACGATTATAGGCCAATTAACTTGTTAGTTGTTACCTATTTATGAAAAGATAATCGAGCTAGCTGTACATTCACAAATAAGTAAATACTTGAATGATAATAACATGTTATACATTAATCAGTCTGGTTTTCGAGTAGGGCATTCGTGTGAAACCTCCCTCCAACTATTGATATGCAAATGGAAGAAAGACTTGGACATAAATAAGTATATAGTGGCTGTTTTTCTTGATTTGAAAAGAGCGTTCAAAACTGTTGACAGACAAATTTTGTTAAAGAAACTGGAAGGGTTTGGTATTAAGGGTAGAGTTAATTCTTGGTTCGAAAGTTATCTTTTAGATCGTAAGCAATTGACAAAATTCAGGAATGAAATATCTATGGAAAGTATGTGTGACTACGGGGTACCTCAAGGTTCTGTGTTGGGACCCCTGCTGTTTTTGTTATATATCAATGACATGCATCATAGTGTAGACATAAATGAGGTATTTTTAAATTTGTTTGCTGACGATACTCTGCTGTCTTGCAGTGGATACAATATAGAGGAAGTATGCAATAGGGTTAACCATTGGTTGGGAATATTAGAAAATTGGTTGCGAAAAAATAAACTTAAACTGAATGTTGCCAAAACAAAGTGTATGCTAATAACATCGTCATCGGCAATGAAGAAGAAATACTTAAGTGAAAGTACCAAAACATTCTCTATTGTCATTGGTGAAGACAACGTCGAACTAGTGCATGAATTTAAGTACCTGGAAATATTAATAAATGAGCATTTAAATTTTAGTAGCCATGTCAAGGTTATCGCTAATAAAATTAGTAAGAAAGTTGGGTTTTTATTTCGAATTGGAAAGTTTTTATCGCCATGGACCAGAGAGATTGTGTATAAATCTATAATTTCTCCACATTTTGAATATTGTAGTACTATTTTATGGGATATTGACAGAAAAGATATGGAGTTGTTACAGAAAATGCAAAATAGAGGAATGAGGGCAGTGTTAAGGTGTCACAAAAGAGTTCACATTTCCACAATGTTAGATATTTTAAAGTTTTTAAGTGTTAAACAAAGGATTGCATTCAATGTTTTAAAATTTGTGGATAATTTGACCAATGGCAGATTGCCCAAGTATTTCCAGGAAACGGTGACATACTTAAATGAGGTTCATAACTATGAAACAAGAGGCGCTAGTCAGATAAATATTTTAAGAGTGGGGAAAAGAGCAACCCAGAAATCAATTTTTTACAGTGGTTTTAACCTGTATAATAATTTTATTGAGGCTGTGAAAAGAAAGAGTGATAAAAAAACAATTAAAAGTGAGATGGTCGATTTTGTAAGACGCTTTGTGAAAGAGTAATGTATTTATATAATGATTGTATTGTACTGCAGCTCCTTGTTTGTAACACAGTATGCACGTATGTGTGTATATTACTTATGTTGGACGAATAGCGAAAGCTAAATAAAGATACATAATAATAATAATAATAATAATAATAATATATATATATATCAACTTTGTTAACATTATCAAATAAACCTTCATTAGACTGGATGCACCGGGTATCGTAAATTGGTCTATACCGGTATGAATGCTTGACATGGAATTCGCAACACATTTTTGAAAGGAGAGCTTATATGAATGCAGACAAGTTTAGTAAGTTGTGCTAAAATGCATTTCAAGTTTAATAAAATATGCAAACATTTCAGCTGGCCGTTTAGTTATCGTGTTGAATTTCAACATTCTGTCCAGTAGCAAATGACATCACTCCGGCTTCAGCGGAAGACGAAGCCCAAATGTCTAAACAACGTGTATCGTGGTTTCATTTCAGTATTTAATTAAATTGACATATAATAATAATTTTTTGTAGGAATACCCGTTATAGGGTGCACACCAGCTTTACCTGACTTGCCCCTCTTCAGGCGACTAACTAGGTAACTAGGGTGGTTGGACAGTTGAGGAAGAATGTCCTAGGAATAATAGTAGGACTCAATCCCAGCATTCACCTTTAAAAAACGTGTAGCATCTAATCAAGAATAAGAAGTTACATAATGTATGTTTAGAAATATAAACACTGTCAGAAGAGAGGAAGTGTTTTAGAGCTCTTTAAAAACCAATCCGGATTGATATTTTGAAATAACATATTGTGAAATAACAGAATGTGTTGTATTCATTTTCAAAAATAAACATAGGTATACCAAACTAACGTGGAACAAAATAACCATACACACTTGACAAGATCTCGTCACAAACTAGCCATACCTGAACACAAATCTGCGTTAATTGAGAAAGGTGTCCATTACATAGGTTTAAGGTTTTATAATTGTCTACTAGAAAATGTGTGTAATATTCCTAGCTGTAAGAGGTTTCGTTAAGGGTAAAAGCTATTTTTTCTGAAAAATTGTCTTTATGATTGGAATGATTTTTTTAACTTAGACATGAACCCAGCTGTTGCTTAATTGTGTAAATATGATTTATCTTTGCTCAGTATTATATTAGATAAGCCACTGACATTGTAACCACTGACTATGACTGACCATGTAAAATATCACGTTTGTACAATTCACGTCAAACATGTATGTGATCCATTTACAATAAATAAATGAATATGAATATGAATATCCATAATCTGTCGCTTGCATTAATTTTGTCTTCTAAATAATATTCCTTTAGGATTCGTGCTAACCAAATTCCTTGGTAGCAGTTATTTCAATTTCTTGTTTAACGACGTAATACCACTTCGGCTTGTGTGACTGGGTTTGAGTATAGTCTGTGTCTCAGTATAAGAAATGTATCCAGTAGCGAACCTTGGCCAATTGTCTTGCGGCAAACACATGCGCGCACAGTTCCTATGCTTATTGGCTGTGGGCCTAGCACAGTCGTGGGTGAAGAGTAGATAATGGGTATGTTCTGATGTTGGACCGGTCGGGACCGGATCCTGATGTGATTCAATCTGGTCGACGCTGGTCGCGACCAAAGCGCGTTCCCCAATTCGACCGGGCGGGGTTGGATCGAGACCAAGCCGACCACGGTTTTTGGCCGGTCAGCTTTGGTCGTGGCTTAAAAAGTGCGAGCAGTAGGAAATGCAATAGCATTATTAATAACAATACGCACCCTACTGCTACATTTATTTTGAAGCGCATTTAGTATTCTCCTATCGTATTGTATAGGGTTAACAGTTCAAATACATAACCTGAACACTCACTTGGCTAAACTTTGCCGCCATTTTCGGTCGTTGTCGGCAATCATTCATTCCCTTGTTCCGAAGGATCAGAGGCAACCAGTCATGTGACAACGAAGACCAGTCTAGACCGACCGTTGTATAAGGGAATACATCCAAAGTAGGGCGTAGTACTATTACAACTTCAGATAGTTTTTTTTTTTTATATAATTATTAAGATAGGTCTTACAATGTAATACGTATGTCCACGAAGTAACCGCTACTCGCGCTAGTGTCGCAGGGAAGCAGCCATGCGTAAGTTGATGCGTCTGCCACAGCGTCTGCTATCGAAGGTTCTCTACTATGTAGCTCTGCGGAATGCTAACTGCAACGTTTCATATTTCCGAGTAATGATCTGTCTGTGAAGCCTGTATGCACAAGAGCAAGTTGATTGAGCAATGCGTCAACAGACTGCGTTGACTCAAGTTCAGGTACAGAGTGCGAAGCTTGGAAGCTGCTGACATTCATCTCCCGTATTAAACTATAATAGCGGGCACAGGTACTTCCTACAAATAAACTATAAAGCATGTGAGGTTTTTATTTTAAGTGACACAATAAACATCAAATATGCACCATTCGTAACTAACAGTTTACTCATGGAATACCACGAGATTTTTTAATTCTTTATTTCAGTTCAGTTTCAATTCAATTTTATTCATACTGTTTACGATACAGTTATCATTTACGAAAACAAGCAAGTATGTATAGAAACAACAATCTACAATTTCAATCTAAAAGTACAATGCAAACAGTAGGAAGCCTACAAAATTCTTTTTTTAGTATCAACTACAAGCCTACGAGTTAAATTGTGTCAATCCAATTGTGTGTACCTCCATAATGTATAGTTACATTTATTAATGCCACCAATTCGGCGTTTGCCAGTTCTTACATTTTCATTATGCATTACTATTTACTATATCAAATTCATCGTACATTTTGTTGCCATCTATTATATCATCCATATTTGCATTCCAGGTTTTATCATTTCAAACGAAATTAATATATTTGCATTTTTTGTATACCCACTCAGTTCCAAGAACTGGTTTTCAGTTAGGGACATTTATACAATTAATTTTGTGCTTCTTTGGTATGACGGCTCCAGTCCCCGTTTACACATTATATACACCAGTACCATATCGATGGATTATAGTAAGAAAACATATTTTAAGGCACTTGTTACTGTGTATTGTGCAACATAATCAATTGTTGCCTTGCAGGGGAAAAAAATCACTAGAAATAAAAAAATGTGAACTATTTACTCATGATTACCATTATTTTCGACATCCACAATGATAATATATCGTCAGTTAGCCTACCGATGAAACGTATTAGACTGATCACAAACTGAACACTGCAAATGAAGTTTTACACTGGCCAACTTGTTCTCTCGTTACGTACACATCAGAATGGCACTCATGCTATGTTACAACGTTTTGATATCCAAACATTTATGCACATTTGCCAGGATTCGTGTGGCCCATTGGTAAACTGTCTTGTAAGAAGCCCATAATGCAATGATCTTCAAAAGAGACATCAGAATATATTCCGAAATGTCTCCTCAGACTGCGCGTGTGCGTGATCTGCATCTGAAACACCTGTCGACGACCATTGGAGTACGAACCGCCATCTTTGTTACAACGCACGCTCGTCAACGTTCACCACAAGCGAAGAGCAAAACACTCACACGACCAGATAGGATTAACTCTACTACCAAACACTGAGATCCGCATAAACAAGTTCACAGACAATGAGGTAAGTCAATAAATACATACATGAATGAATTAGTGAATAAATAACTAAATACATCTCTAATATATTTTTGTATGTGCCTTTTTTCTTTGACGCATCCATATATAGTCACCGTTTCCATGTATTGTATGTAAATCATTTTAATAAATTTAAATGAAAGAAAACCGAGTTGTTAATAATACCTTGCTTAACCAAAAGCTGGATTTGAACCCTGTTGGTTTGCGTTGGAAACAGGCGAATGCATAAATGACTCATGAGAATGATTTGAGTGATGATAGAGTGATGTTAGTAAAATGTATCTTCTTCAATCTTGGGACACTCGTTGAACCCACCAGACTGACAGACAAGACTGCAGAAAATTGAATTCATGAATTTATTCAACTTCTATTCTAGTTGATTCACAAACCAAAAATATAAATTAACTACTCAATATACAAAACAAAAATAATATGCAACAATTAAGTGTGGTAGAATAGTTGCAAGAGAGACAAGTCAAGAGCGTCAACACAAACCTACAAAGGAGAATAAAATACAATATTGAACAAGTACAGGGCTGGCAAAATAAACTAAATATAATTTGAAACAATGGACATCTAGTTATATTATTATTCTTGGAGTTTAAAGGCACAACCCAGCAAGGTTATCAGTGCCTAATGGAAATCTAGGTACCCATAATAAAATATTAAAATATTAGTATAATAGAGATAGTGTAGTTCTGTCGTGTTCAAATGTAATGTAGTGACATTTACATACTAAATTAAAATAAAAGACAGAAATGTTACCTAATAGAAAAACAATAATTCATTATTATGTTATACGTTCTGTTAACACTCTTTTAGTGTTATTTCGCTTTTCTGACAGGCGTGATTTTCTACGGATATTGATACGCCTCGAGGGATACTGAGCACAGCAACGTGATAGTGTTGGTGAAACATGGCCTCATTTAGTTTCTAATGATGTCTCCCGGCAAAGAACCCCGGCCCCATACAGTGTAGGTGTAACTAAGATGAAGCACCGTTCATTATTTAGTGCAAGAACTAGGCCACGCGGTGGCTTCTGCCTCCATCCCCGGATAAAACGAAACTAGGAGAAGAAACAAGCTACACTCTTAATCTTATACATAATCATTCAAAAGTGTTGATTACTTTTTAATTAATTTTGTAGAGCTCTTGTTTTCTTTGGATGCTTTTTATTAATATAACATTAGACTAGCTACGGTCGTTATGGCAATTTGTCATGCTATTAAACATGTTGCACCAAACATTTGTTAGATGAGTGGAGGTATAACCCTACCATTTGATATATTCGTTTAAAGTTTATTTAGTTTTAAAACTTGTTCAATATATTCTTAACTTTACAGACACTTGCATGTATGTATAATACATCATCCGTGTAACAGCAATCATAGCACGTATGACTTAGACTGTATGTCCGCCCACCCTGTGGACACTCCATGACTTAGACTGTATGTCCGCCCACCCTGTGGACACTCCATGACTTAGACTGTATGTCCGCCCACTCTGTGGTTAGACTGTATGTCCGCCCACCCTGTGGTTAGACTGTATGTCCGCCCACCCTGTGGTTAGACTGTATGTCCGCCCACCCTGTGGACACTCCGAATTGTGTGGGTTAGAATTGCTTTGAAATGTTTCAAAATTGTCCCAAGTCACAAAGTAAAACAAAATACATCATAACCTACCGAATTTATTGCTCTTAAAATGTTTTTCCCAAAAAATATTTCCGTTTGTCAAACATATTTAATTAATTGGAAATTTATCTAGTAACAACACCTAATTAAGAACATTCGAAGAACAGATCGGTAGAGAGAGGTATCGGAACAAAGAAACATTCATAAGAATGGGCCCCAATATTCTAGGGAAGAGACAACATATTTTGTTTTGCTTTGTGACGATTTTAAAACTATTTTAATATTTACTTTTAAATACAAGTACTTTACTAACATTTGCGGTCCATATCTACACCAGCTGTTCTCGTTGACAGATGAGATCTCCCATGTTTAGCCATTGCCCTTTGATGGGTCAGGGTAAACTATTCCCATACCCACAAGATAGTGCAGTACCCTGTGGTACTGATTTACTGATACCGAGGTATACGATATCTAGATCATTGAATATATAGAAAGTAAAAGAACGGCAGAAATAAGTTAAGAAAAGAGACATATAAAACATGACAACCAAAACGGGTTTGCCGAGGTTAGTGCTCATGCTGATCTTAAGTAAAGGGTGCACTCAAAGTTGACAGAATGTTGATAAGATTTAAAGGGGATGTAAATTTCATCGGTCCTAATAAATGTTACCAAACAACAATGGAAGTCTGGCTCCCTCCCTATGATCTCTTGTTACAGATTGCCTTCCAAATTCTGGTATTTATGGACGTAAATGAGGCGAGAAAATATAATTTCTGTGCCAGTCGGAAAGCTCATAGCTTCGCTCAAATACGAGAACGCCGCGAATGTAAATAAATATGTTTTACTTCTGTCGCTTGCTTCGTTTGCCAATTAGGGTACTTAGTTCTTATGAAGACGATGTAGCGAGTAACTGAGTTGGCCATGAAGAGGGCGCTAAGTCGGTCATTTAACGTTGTCAACGTAAGAAACCCGCCCTTATTGTTTTTATTTGAGGTTAAAGGTTTCGATTATTGGTTGTAAGGAAAAGGTTTGGAGCTAGTTTGGACTTAAAATGATCAAGCGCAAGCCTAACACAAGTAGTCCTTCAGCCCAGGACGTTTTGCTTACAAAAAAGGTCGACGCATTCTGACTTTGGAATATGATAACACAACGTTACCTGAGATGTATTTCATTAGGTGCTTAGCTGGCAAAAGGGCCAAACACGCCGCCATCTTGGATTTTATATCATTTACACTAATGGATTAAAACCAAAGTGCATTACCAATTTTAAAAAACTTGAGTATTTTGTATTGTATTTTTCAATTGCAATGTATTTGTTTAGGAAATTTGCCAATTTTATTAATATATTATACATTAAAAAACATTTTCCTACTCAATGTTTTTAGTTTCGGAAATTTAAGCTTAAACCTTTTATAGAAGCGTATTAACTTAAAAGGTACTTCATGTAAACGTTTTAGATAGCTTTATTTAAAAAAATAACGCAATCATCGTATGCAACGTTGTAAATCATCCGTTGTTATACTGGTCACTGTTAAATGGCATAAAATGCTGTATGGGGAAAATTCATAAATACATAAATGAATAAATAAAATAAATAAACAACGGAATCAAATTCAAGTCGCGATCTAGATTACTTCTCGAGATATGAATTTTTGAATAGTCGCGCCACCCTCTCTTGCCGCGCTCGACGCTTGCCCAAGCCAGGCGCCGAGCGGTGCGTATCCTTCTCAGACTATCTTCTGATAGTTTATTTGAATTTAATTATTGCGTTAGCTTTGGTTCAGTTATCTCAAATTTCAAGAACTTACTTACCACCCCCCCCCCCCCCTCTACCCATCTATTTACTTACCAAGCTCTGAGACAATGCTGGATGCAAAGTGCGATTTTTATTGCGAGTAGACCAACAAAAGGCACTCAATTCGTTACAATTTTCAGAAAAATGGTTTTTAAGGATTATAATCCTTAAAAAACGTTATCTAAAACATTTACATGAAGCATTTTTTCCATAAAAGTTTTAGGCTTAATACCGAAACTAAAAACATTGAGCATAGGAAAATGTTTGTTCGTGTTTTTAAATGTAAAACATAGTAATAAAATTTGCAAATTTCCTAACCAAATACATTACAATTGAAAAATACAATACAAAATACTAAAGTTTTTTAAAATTGGTCAAGCACTTTGGTTTTTATAGCCATTAGTGTAATTTATATATAATCCAAGATGACGGCGTGTTGGGCCCTTTTGCCAGCTGACCACCTCATGAAATACAACTCAGGTAACGTTGTTTTATTCCAAAGTCAAAATGCGTCGACCTTTTTTGTAAGCAAAACGTCCTGGGCTGGTGTGCTAGAGAGAACATCATTACGACAAGGAAGAAACAAAAGTGGCAATAGCTATCTTACTGCCATGCATACTTAACTGCATGTTTTCAGCTACGTGGAGACACGCACAGATGCAGTCAAGTTAAGTATAGGATTTGTTAATTATTGGATTGGTTGCTATGGAGTTTGATTTTCTTTTGGAAAATCATGTAATAAAACAATTCCATAGGAAGTAGACTTTGCATACAGTCCTCAGTCTATGAAGAACTGACACGTGATGACGAGGTAACCATCTATAAACCTAATAAAACCTCTAAAATAGTAATAGCGAATAACGTAAGAAACAAAGATAGAAGGAGTGTTTGCTCTCTAGTCGCGGTCCCTCGTAAACACGAAAACGAGCCTTTAATCAACCAAAGACCGTGATAATTACCTTGTCCCGTGTCGCGCCCTACCGGGGAACACTAGAGTCAACTGATCTCGGCTAGTTAACAAGACTGGGACACGTCCGCTAACGAGTGTAACGAAGGTGACGTCACAGCAGATAAAGAGAGTCTGTCGCGCCGACGGGAGCCAATTACTCTTGTTGTCTTGTCGCTGCTAATGAAGGACCCGACTGCTAATTAGACACCCCAACTACAGCAAAGACCCTGTCCCGGCGCA
>OX246738.1:80686391-80718891 GCA_945910005.1 Isoperla grammatica
TATATTGATACGTCTTTTGACTAGGCCTATTACTAAACCTTACGATGTTGTATGAACGCTGCTTTACGTACGACGAATTCAGAGAATTGTTTAATCCTTTCTTGCCTTCATAAACATGACAACTATATTGCCAAATCGTAATACTGGATACGTACTATAGGCCCTTCTAATAATAATAATATTAACAACACTTGGCCTACAACATGAACACTGTGGTAGGCCTATGTACATTCATACTGATGATACGCATATAAACAACAGTGTAGAGCCAATATGCAGTCATAGACGACATAATGTATTGCCGAAAGTGCCGGCCTTGGATTGTTATTGAGCTTGAAATATGTTGGCATGTACGCATTATCAAAAGACAAAGCCTATTCTCATGTCTACATGAGTAATTAATGCAAATCACTAGGTAGGTATCATAGCCTACCAACCAAGGGTCCAACAATGTATGTTTTTACTACAGTAGGGCTACATGGAAATAAAATGTCTCATCTACCAATCATCTATAGGCCTCTCAAAACACCATACATCTCTCTAATGCTCATGTTTACATGTACGTATTAAGTGTTACATCTAAACCGCATTAAATACTTTATTGGCAGTAGTTAGGTCCCTAGAAGATAGCATAATTTACGTCCTTTTGAAACAATAATTCATCAAGATTCAACTTATGAATGTAAATGCATTTATCTTAATTAATCCAATGCAGTCCTTGTCAAATTATCAATCCTCTACATGAGATTTATAGCCCCATGAACAGCAATTATTTATAATCTAATAATTTTGAATTTTTGTGAGAACCCAAACAAACGGAAGCCAAATTAATGAAATTATAATCATATTTAATTATATATATAAATTTAAAAGTATCATCATTGCATTTGTTAGTTAGGTAATGACTTAATATATCACATACTATAGAAAATCTAACAAAAAGTTGACACATGTGAATTAGTGTAAGATTGCCTAACGGCTGGTTTGAGCTTGGGGGGAAGGATAGGAAGGAACCAACAGCTTACCTGGTAGTAGTTGCGGCCTTCGGAGTAGAAAGAAACACAAAAAGATATATACAAAACGTCGAGACAGTTTCGACGTTTTGTATATATCTTTTTGTGTTTCTTTCTACTCCGAAGGCCGCAACTACTACCAGGTAAGCTGTTGGTTCCTTCCTATCCTTCCCCCCAAGCTTAAAAAGTTGACACATTCAGTTGTACAGATATTCTTTAGTGTTATGTTGAAATTTTAACTTTCAAAATTAAAACTGTCTACTTTGTATAGGTACTGTAATGCCCTTTATTAACATTGCATCATACCTAAAGGCCACAACTGAGCATTACCGGTATATTTGTTTTTTTAGCATTACATTTGTTTGTTTTTTTAAATAAGCAGATGAAGATATAATGCACTAGTTTTCTTACCATGTGTTGAAAGTTACAATGGGTGAAAACTTGGAATGTGTTAACAAAGTATTTACTTGATATGATTCTAAAATATGATCATTCATTGGTTATCGCTCACTTGCCGATGGTGTTTGGAGCCTACAGTGTTGGTTTAGTCGTTTTAAAGTATAGTCTCCCACTGAAAATCAGTTTAGTTACTGAGTGGGTAGACTCTATAAATACAAATTTATTTATGTTTGTATTTATTTATTTATTCATGTATTCATTTATTTATTTATTTATTTATTTATTTATTTATTTATTTATTTATTTATTTATTTATTTATTTATTTATTTATTTATTTATTTATTTATTTATTTATTTATTTATTTATTTATTTATTTATTTATTTATTTATTTATTTATTTATTTATCATGCACAGAACATCATCCTTAGCCTTACCATACCTCTAACTTTCATTGTTGGTATGTAAGTCCATATGATTTCAACCCAATAATTGAAAATTTTTAGATTTTTGTTTGTAATTGACCATTCATACACAAAATATGTATAATTCAAGAAAGTAAAAAAATATATTTCATGACATTTTCTATGACTATCTATAAGGTACACACGACTATGATCAGTGCATTGTATCTGTAGTCTGTGCTTTGTTTAGCCTAAAGTTGTTGGCATAGTTTCTCATATATACTCATTAATATTTTACTTGTTTCAGACTTTTATAGAATAGCCCATTTTCCAAACGTAATTGGGGCTATTGATGGCACACACGTTTATATCAAACGCCCTGTGCACGACGAAGCTAACTACGTGAACCGTCATGGCAAACATTCTATAAATGTTCAAGGCATTTGCGATGCTAACCTGCGCATAATGAATGTTGTTGTTCGTTGGCCAGGATCCACTCACGATAGTTTTATATGGAGACAGAGCCAAATTAAACAACAACTTGACACTGGCGTTGTTCCATCGGGTTGGTTACTAGGTATGTTGAATAGCCATCTTCAAAACATTTAGTTGAGTTTACCACCATTTTTATCACCATTTAGTTGAGTTGTATTGAGAACTGTATTGCACTTTCACATGCAGTGATTTCAAATGTTAATGGTTACTTATTAATCGGTAAGGAGTCCTAACCATATTTGCACATGATCTACTTGTTTTTTTTTTTTTAATTTTCAATGCCCACTGATAATCTATACCTCCAAAGGCATCCTACAGTACCTACGGAAGGTAGTGCATGGTAGCTCAGGGAAGCATCTGGATAATTATGAAACGTGAATAGTTTCATTCAAATGTTGTAATATTTGTGTAATTTCTTATGCAATATTAAATTTAGATTACAGAGCAGTTATTTGATATGACAAAATAATTTACACAAACAATTTTAAAGTATCAATTCAGTTAAGTTTAGTGTTGTTTTCAATTCCTTTGTTTGGTCAGATACAAAATCTAAAGTGTGAACAGATAATTAAGCTTAAATTGCAAATGGGTACAATACACTGTGTGAATGATAGCCTAATGTATGAACTAAATACAAACAACATAGAATTTAAATCTAAATTGATAATATCACAATATAAAATTCAAAATCATAGGTCTACATATGTACTAAAATCAATATCAGCTATACACAACGTTTGTTGGTGATTTATTGGTTTAATTGTGTAATGCAAATACAGTCGACTCTCGTTTATACAACTTAAAAAAGTTATGCATAAAAAGTTACATAACTGAGAGAGTTGTATGGATCTAAAAAAATTCAAATGGCTCTCCTTCATAAGGTTTTCAAATTTTGAGTCTCATTGTTTTACTTTTTACAAGAGTGTAGTCTAGGTAGCAGCAGTAAGTATTGGTAGAAGGTACTACATAACATACACTCTGGGAGGGACCTGGATTGTAGGCCATGTTACCCACCTTTGTGGCAAGTGGTGCCCACTTTGGGACTGAGGGTGGTATTTTAATGTTCAAAGTTCAAAAGTATGTAACAAAAGTTGTATAAATGGGTAAAAATTCTTTATTAGGCTTGATTTACAGAGTGTAAAAGTGAGATAGTTGTATGTCTGAGAGTTGTATAAGTGAATTCATTCAACATTGCTTCTTATGGAGGACAGAAAAAGATGGTTTTACAAAGGGTGTATAACTGGAATAGTTGTATAAATGGGAGTTGTATAAACGAGGGTCTACTGCATAATGGTCTACCTACATAAATCTATTGTTTTGGTTTAACTTAATTAAAAGTCCTAAATCTTAATTATTTTTAGGTGACTCTGGATATCCACTGGAATGTCATTTAATGACTCCAGTGAGAAATCCAGTGGGAGCCGAAGTACAGTACAATGACTGCCACAGTTCCACACGCAGCACTGTTGAAAGATGTTTTGGCGTATTGAAAAGCCGATTCAGGTGCATTGATGAGAGCGGAGGTACGCTCCTGTACACGCCTCAGAGGGCACGTAACATCATTATTACAGCATGTGTCCTCCACAACTGGTGAGTTTTGAATACAAGGTAGATGGTATGCAGCAGGAAAGTGTGTCCCTACAATAGAAACTAAAGTAACTCATAAGTCCTTTTCACGTTTTTCTCTTTTCAGGTTGCTTGCTACATAATATTTTCTGTCTCATTTTAAATTCACAGTAATGCAAATAGAAACACAGCTACTACCACCACCCTCCCTCCATTATAAAAATTAAATTATTCTTAACATAGTGGCAACTAGTGCAATACATTTTGCAATAATTAAAAAAAAAAAAATTACCATATCATACACCTATAAAGTATAAACCCTTTCTTCAAAGGAAAATGCGGTATACATTGCTATTAGTCATTGCTCATTTACTAGCAAATAATAATCTGAACATGAGAGATTGTTGATATTGTAACTTTTTCAAGTATGTAATACTTTTAAGTGAAATTATGTCAGTGAAATGGTTGTTAATAAATTTACTCCACGATTTAATGATCTCAAGCCAGTCTTGCCAGATCCAAGAAATGACAGTGGAAGATGACAATGATCACTAACAATCATACTTGGTATTAAGTTATTTATTTAGGTTGGAATTCATAGTCGGCCCCTACACCTAGGGGCACCCATTGTTGCTATGGATTTGTTTTGTTTATGGGAAATAACATGCAAACAATTGTTACCTTGGTAACAATGGGTGCCCCTAGGTGTAGGGGCCGACTATGAATTCCAACCTTAGTCTTTGTCTTTACTTCTTGTTTTTAGGTGTATTGAAAGGAACATTCCTTTGTTGGAGCCTCTCATCAATGCTCCTGAAGGTGTAAACAATATCAACCACCCACAAGAACCTGGAGCTGTGGCTATTCGGAACAACTTAATCCAACGTTTTGCGGTGTAGTGTGGACTGTAGGCAACTAGATGGAAAAGATGGAACAACGCCAGCTTCAAGTGTCGTCGGAGAGTCCTGGTTGTTGAACAACAACATTCATAATGCATAGATTCACATTAACCACACTAAAACACACTGCCTTGTCAGTTTCCACACAGTATCCCATAATAAGTAGTATAATTTTCTTTGTTTTTACCTTCTGGTCACACTATTTAATCATTTAATCCAAGCATACTTAAGTAATGTAGGTGGCTCGTTGGTCCAGTGGTTAGCATCCCTGCTTCCAATGCAGAAGGTCCCGGGTTCAAATCCCGCTTCAGGCAGAAGTTTTTTAATTTCTAATATGGATTCGATTCCATCACTACTTGGCTTAGGAATAAGTAAACGGTGACTTTGGAACCGTCTTAGCAACGAAGCACTCAATAAATTCAAAGTTGTTCTGAATCGGCCTTGTTGATTCTCGCATTGGTCCGCAGGTGTTCGCACTGTCCAATCACTGATTCATATGTTTCGTATTTGAAATATAGATCTTTGATTGGTTATCGCTCACTCGTCGATGGTGTTCGGAGCCTACAGGGTTGGTGTAGTTGCTTTAAATTAAAGTCCCCCACTGAAAGTCAGTTTAGTTACTGAGTGGGTAGACTCTATAAATACGAATTTATTTATTTATTTATTTATTTAATATTTGAAGACTCATGAGGGTTCATATACTGTAGTTAGCTTAACTATCTATTATATTATTGTTATCAATGTAGGGCTCGTTCGTTAGTCATGTGGGTTTATTAAGGGGCATCACCCGGGGCATCTTTCTACGCAAACAAAAATTTAATTGCACAGAATGCCAACCTACAAAAATTAAAAACCTCCAAAACCTCAGTTTTTACTTGTTTTTAAATATAACTTTCTGTTGGAATTTTACGTCACAATGTTTGTGCCATTGATGTGGACTGCTGAGAACATTTTCAGAGTTCTATCATGGACAATATCCATGTAAAAAATAATTAGTTTTAAATACGGAATAGAAAATCACCAAATGAAATAAACGTGACCATAGAAATTATATCAACAATGTCTAACAATACAGTATACACATTACATTTACCTTATAACAATACATTTTGGAATGATCCCGAAACTAAAAATCTAAGAGAAGTCAAGACGTGTGTGCACAGGTACAGCATGAGCTGATTGATTTACGTTCCAAAGTAAGTTGTAGTTGTCCACACAACTCCAAGACAGGGGGTCTAGGGAAGCGATAATACCTTATAAAATTATTGTCAGACACATTTAATGGATCTAAATGATAATGAAAGACACGTCATGGCCCCACAACTTCATCTTCCTGGTTATTTTAATTCTAGTTAATTTTATTTATTTATTCAAGCCTACTACAATTCACTCATATGCAAGTCACAAGTACATATATTTGGATTTGGCATCATGTAGTAATACATGTAGTACACTACCCTAATAATTAAATGCAAAAGATGAATAAAATACATTGTCAATTTCAATGTGCCTATTTAAAAATGTTGTGTTTTAATAGAAATGAAAACCAGAATAACATTTAGGATAAAATATATACTGTACATATTTGCTAATCCTGTCATTGTTTATCTAAAATACCCCTAACTAGTGACTCCAACACTGCTGCTAAACGGTTTGTTGCTTGCACTTGTTCTCGATGAATGTCAATAAGCCGCTCTCCTTGGGCGAGATGAGCAGCCATGTAGTCATTACTAGAAAAAAGTATTACATTACCTATCACAATACAATTTATGTAAGGCTGCAGTTTGGTACATAGGCCACAATGTACAATAACATTGAAGTAGTTACATCATCTGTAGGCATAAGTAGATAATGCAAATACATGAAGTGCTCTAGAAGAGTACACGTAGTAAGTTGTACAGAAATTCACACAATGGGGTGGAATGGGCTTGAATATTCTTAACAGGTAGGGGTTTTGGGTTGAAGCATACGAAACCTAAACATTATACATGACGAACATGCATCATACTACAGTATGCTTAAAAAAAGCTGTTCAAATCAAATTCTGTTTTATTTTGTTCATACAAGATTGTTGATTAAAGTGTGTTGCTAGATAAACATTAATATTAACATTTAGCTATTTAATTAATTCAGGACATTCTAATTATATATTATAAAGAAAGAGATGGAAAGGAAAGATTGCTGAAGACCTACAGATGAGACGAGAGAACTGGGAGCAAGTAGAGGACGTACGAATGTGGGAAGATAGGAAGAGGTGGAAAAATTTGGTTGTGAAACCCAAGCTGACCCTGCCAGAAGCAGGAAACGGTGATGGATAATGATGATGATGATGATGTTTATGTCTACAGAATTATGTAGACGTCGTTAGCCTATTGTTATAAAGTAAGATTTGGTTTAGTTTGGTTTTACTACCATCAAATTGTTACATTTCTAGATACTGTACCTAAGTACGATTGCAAGTCAGTAATAAATAAATTCTTTCTCTTGTACATTTTTGCATGCATGATGGGAATGGTACGTGTACATTAAACACACACCTACTGACACAACAACAAACATTGCAGGTAAAATAGGGGGGGGGGGGGGGGGGGGTAATTCCTCATAATTACATTTATTGTCTTATCGGTTCAAATTTAGAGTATAACAACCAAAAGTGGATCTCTAAGTACTGATACTGTAATAAAACCCATTGTAGGCCTGCAAGTAAGTATGCTTGACCATTTGCTCTAAGAAGAATAACTTGTGTGTCATAATATGTCATAAATATCAGTAACTCACCCCGATGTAGTGGTCTGGCTAGCCCTATTCTGCAAGATAGGCCGAACTGCATGAACGATATCAACATCGTTCTCAATTAAGCTCACCTCAGGCCTGGGTGGAGTAGCTGGTGGCACGATGACCGTTATTACACCTATGGATTGAAAGTCATTGCATAACGGCAAAGGCTAGAGACACTACAATTCAAGTAGAATTCATACAAATACAGTACTAAATAAATGGTGTTATTGTTTTTGTACTTTGCAGAGTTAAGTAATAACTTTTTCAAAAGCAGCACTTTTCTTTTTCTGGTAACTCTTAGAATGTTGCATTCCTTTTATTATACAGTCATGTTTGACACTACATGTTGGTTTTTGCTGTTGGTATTTTTGAAAAATGTTATGTTATTTTCAAAAATACTAGGTCTATACTAGTATCTTCTGAAAATATGCCCAGACATAACACCTCTGCAATACTGCAAAAACAAAAATGCAATACTTCAATACTACAATGTGCCAATTGCTTCACTCACAAAATATGCTTTACCACAATGCTCTTAAAAAATGTGTGAACAATAATGCAGATTCAATCGGACAGCATCGAAAAGTTCATTAGTTCACAACTATAAACTATATTAACATTTTGTATTAAATGTTTCTTCATGTAGAAATGATAGAATGAAGGCATGTCTGCTATACCACTTCCATCTATCCTTTTAACCACACACTTGTTCACACATGAAACGATTTTATTTTCAAAGTAAGTTTTCTACTACTTTGTCTTTCTTAATAAGGAACTTATAAACGCTACTTGAAGAAAGCTGTTAGCTTTTAACGAAAAGTAAGTTATGGAAGTAGGGTCGAACCATAATGTTAAATTGTTCCATTGACATTCATCACATATAAAAGTAACCTGCAGGCCTAGGCTTAATGTTTGTTGTATTTATACATATTCATAGATACCACACAAAGTTACTTGTAGGCCTATAGGCCTAATGTGTGTTGTACTGACATATTTATAGCGTTCAAAGTAACTTGTTCATGTAAGCCTTACGCATGTTTGTTGTATTGACATATTCACACCATTCAAAGTTATTGTAGGCTTAGGCCTAATGTTTTTTGTACTGACATATTTATAACATACATATAGCTTCGTAAGCCTTAGGAAAACGTTGTATTGACACATATTCATAACATACAAAGTAACTTGTAGATGTGGGTATAGGCCTATGTTGTACTGAAGTTTATTCATAGCATACCGTCTTCCATCGGTTCTCCAAAACCGATCTCTAGTCCACCTCCCGGGATTCCTGAAATCGATGCTTCTCCTGTGAGGGCAGCCATCCTTTCAAGGAATGGATCCACATCATCGGGGCCAGGTCCACCTCCAGTCTTTATAACTTCCTTACGATTCTCAACAACTGAAATAAATTAAGCACAAAATCATCCACAAAACTCGTTCGTAGATGTTGGAATAATAATATAGACTAAATTAGGCCTAGGCCTATGGGCACATTTTACGAATAATTAGTTACTTGTACTTACGTCGAAGTTTTGCCAGTCTTTTTTGGTCCTTCCATTTAAGTTTTATATCGTTCACTGTTCTAACAGGCCCGATACTAACCGCATTTACTGCATCAGTCACTTCCTGCCAGGCATGAATTTTTTTGGTGTTGGTTCCACCACCCCCGTTATGTTTACAAAACAATAGTTTTGATCGCTTTTCTATTTCCCCCACCATTACCTCCACTTCTTCGCTAAGAAACCTAGCTTTGTTGGTTCGTTTAGGCTTTTCAGCGATAGATTTTGCCATCTTTATATTTTGGTCAACTCTGAACCTTAGAGAATGTCTCTGAACAAGTAGCCGCGTCGACTTTCGAACTCTTGTCACCCAGCTTACCGCGAAACAGCTTTCGCACCCAGCTTATAGCGATACTGTGTTAGATAGTAAAAATGTAATGACGTAGTATGTGACGTCATCATTTCAAAACACCTAGATTCTTCCAACGAGAATCACTCTTTGTGGATACGGAATTTGGTGGTTTCAAATACGGTGTTTTAACAGGAGTAATCGAGGTGAAATGAAACGGGGGTTTTGACAAAACACCAAAGGCAAATCACCAATCTTTGTGGATCCGGGCCCTGATGTATTATCGCAACAGACCACCAAATCTGGAAGAGTGAGGCAGCGTATCAAATGGACAGATAATATGAACATTTGTGTGATGCGCAACTACTATAGAATTACGTTATTAGAAACTAGATTAGTTGGATATCGACAAGAACTGCACCGAGCGTTTACACGTGAATACCCATTAGTAGATGTAACCGAACAAAGAGTAGCAGACCAAAGGAGAATAATTGTAAGTAATGGTATGCTACCATTTAATCTATTGAACGTAATAAGACATGAAGTAGAGGAAGAACTACAAATAGATCAAGAAAATGAAGAGGATTTGGCGAACGAGGAGCACATCATGGAAGCATCAAGAAACGATGACCATCTACGACAAGAATTAATGGAACAAGTAGATCTACCAGAAGGCCAGAACACACAAGAGGTACATCACCAACATCCACCTATTAATAACATTGAACAAGAAGAGAATACAAGAGGGAACACACAAGAAATAGACGAGTTAAAGAACATATTACATTTAGCTTTTGAAAATGCTTTGACAGAATTTGCACATATAGAACCGAACAAGAGACCTAGAATTCCTAAACCTAAACAGTCTAAGCAAATGGACATAGTAATGCACGTAATGAACGCACATATATTGTTAGATTACGCGAAGAAAGAATTGTCGTTTGAGGAAGTGCATGCAGCAATATATTGTGGAGCCGTAGCAGTGGTCAGACTATTAGGATTAAAAATAAAGTTGGTACATTCTCAGAACATAAAAACAAATAAGACTCCAAAATGGGAACGAAGATTAGTCAAACGCATCAACGAGTTAAGGAGAGATATTGGGAGATTAGAACAATTCAGGATGGGTAATAGATCTAAAAAGATATTACAATATTGCCAACACATATTTGAAAGGTTTAAAATCCATACTATACATGAAACACCGAACGAGGCTACAAACGAATATTTGGATACTCTAAAGCAAAAAGTAAGTGCATTAGCCAAAAGACTACGAAGATATAAAGAGTGTAGTGATAGAAAAGAACAAAACGAAATGTTTAAAGAAAAAGAAAAAGAATTCTATCAGCAAATTAACAATAAAGAAGAAATAGTAGGCAATGGTATACCATCGAAGACAGAGATTGAGCAGTTTTGGGGTGGGATATGGAGTAACCCATTAATGCACAATCACAATGCAACATGGATTCAAGATGAAATTGAGGCAATGAGTGATATCGAAGAAATGACATTTGATGGCATCAGTGTAAATGATATAAAATCAACGATACGAAATACTCATAATTGGAAAGCACCCGGTAACGATAACATTCAAAATTTTTGGTACAAGAAGTTTTCAAACATGCACACCCAGATTGCTAAATGTCTTAATGAATTTATATTAGGAGACAAGGATTTACCAGATTTCTTTACTGAAGGAATAACATTTCTTAAACCAAAAGATAATGACACCAAAAATCCAAGTAAATATAGACCAATTACATGCTTACCTACTATTTACAAAATCTTGACATCGTGCATAACAAATAAAATATATAGTCACTGCGAAGAACACAATATATTAGCTGAAGAACAAAAGGGATGTCGTAAATTGTCGCAAGGGTGTAAGGAACAATTAATTATCGATTCTGTTGTAATGAACCAAGCTTTCAACAAGAAGAGAAATATTCACGTTAGCTATATTGATTACAAGAAAGCGTATGATTCGTCACCACATTCGTGGCTAATACAGATACTGGAAATTTATAAAGTAAACCCATTGATAGTAAACTTTTTGCGGACAGCGATGACGAGTTGGAAAACAACATTAAAGTTAAACGTAGGCAAAGAGCAGATATGTACTGACCCAGTTAACATCCGACGAGGTATTTTTCAAGGTGACTCGTTTAGTGCGTTATGGTTTTGTCTTTCATTAAATCCATTATCTCATATACTAAACAAATCTACACATGGTTTCAAGATAAAGGACGGTAATACGGTTTGCCACACACTTTCACATCTATTCTACATGGACGATCTCAAGCTATATGCTTTAAATGCGACACACATGACGAATCTTCTTAACTCAACGTTAGAATTCAGTAGAGATATATGTATGGATTTTGGAATTGATAAATGTAAGTCACTTCATGTCATCAAAGGAAAGATTACGAAATTAGAAGAGTTTGAAATTGACGAAGACAACCGGATTGGAGTAATGGACGAAGAAGATATATACAAATATCTAGGATTTGCGCAGGCTAAACGAATTGATCATAAACTGATGAAAAGTAAACTAATTTCTGCATACAAGAAACGAGTAGGATCCATTTTAAAAACACAATTGAATGGTAAAAACAAGATCAAAGCAATTAACACTTATGCTATACCGGTACTAACATATTCATTTGGAATTATTAACTGGACACAGACAGAACTTCATGCCCTAGAAATTCTCACCCGCACAACATTCACCAAATACAGAAGTCATCACCCTAAGTCAGCAATAGAACGAGTGACTCTACCTAGAGAAAAAGGGGGAAGAGGCTTGATTGATTTAAACAATTTATATTATAAACAAATTGAAATTCCGAGAAAGTACTTTTATACAAAATGCCCACATTCACAACTTCATAGAGCTATAGTATCGGCAGACAAGTCGCTTTCTCCCCTCAATTTAAATGACGGAAATTTAAACTTGCTTCAAAAACTAAATTCTGACACAGCAAAAGAGATCAGAATATCAGAAAAGACGTTACATAGCAGACATTATAAAGAACTTCTTAAGGATAGCGTCGATAGGGTAGCATCGAACAAATGGTTAACGTCCGGGGACATTTTCAGCGAAACAGAGGGATTTATGATCGCTATTCAAGATAAAGTAATCAAGACTAACAATTACAAAAAATACATACTGAAAGACGTCACGGTGGAAGATAAATGTAGAAAATGTAATTTGAACGGCGAAACAATTGAACATATCGTATCTGGGTGCAAAATGCTTTGTCAAACAGATTATCTTCATAGGCATAACCAAGTTGCAAACATTGTACATCAAAAATTAGCCATGAAGTATAAACTTATAAACACAACCACTGCGTATTACAAATACAAGCCTGAAAAGGTATTAGATAGTAAAGACTACAAATTATATTACGACCGGGCAGTTATTACAGACCAAACCATACATCACAATAGACCGGATATAATATTTATTGACAAGAAGAAACAAGAAACGATTTTAATTGATGTTGCCGTCCCTTTATACCACAATGTAGAGACAACTTGGCGGGAAAAGATAAACAGATATAAGGAATTATCTATTGAAATAAAAAGGTTGTGGAAGCAGAATAATGTAACTGTTATACCGTTAATTGTATCAGCAAATGGCATTGTTCCACGTAAACTCCATGACAGTATTAAACTTATTGGTCTCCAACCGAACATATACATCGAGATGCAAAAAGCAATTATTTTGAACACGTGTAGGATAGTGCGAAAATTTTTGAACTAAGAAGAATGAAGACTTCAAGAAGTTCTCCATCCCGATGGTGGTTTTCGTGGTTTCCACCGTACAAAGAGCGAATGCTGGGATGAGTACAAATCGGCCACGACCGTACATAGCATCCACAGTTCGGTTTGGAAAAAATAATGTGGACAATGATATATTATTAAGTAGTATAGCCAAATGTGGGCATTTGAGAAGCAGAAGAAGAAGAAGAAGAAGAAGAAGAAGAAGAAGAAGAAGATATATTAAGTAGTTCTAAGTAGATTTTAATAAGGTAAACACATGGAAATACTTGACATTTGTGTCCGTACAACATGTTTATGCCGGTTTTGACCGAGTTTGTATGTATTGCAACAATAAAATAATAATAATAATAATAATAATAATAATAATAATAATAATAATAATAATAATAATAATAATAATAATAATAATAATAATAATAATAATAATAATAATAATAATAATAATAATAATAATAATAATAATAATAATAATAATAATTTTTTTTTTTTTTTTTTTTTTTATTTACAATATACATTTGTCCCATTACATAATTAGTTGCATAGTATTATCCGGACATCCACAAGTTGCACAAGCAACTTATCTGTGGATTTAATCTAACTTAAAAAAACACAGTATAACACTTCTGAACTAAATAAACTAAAGTATGGTATGTTCCACATATTCGAAACAAAATAGTAATGGAACTGAAAAAATAAAAAAAATAAAAATATATAAATGCATTACAAATAAAAAAACATGACACTACGCAATATAATAAAAATATCACTCTTGATTAATTGAACTAGTAAATTAAAGTAACTACAATATTATATTATGAATCAAATACATTTTTAATTTACTTTTCAATTCCACGAACGTGTCTACTATTTTAATCTCCATTGGCATTTTATTAAAATAAAAAGGTAAACAATAACTCAATGATCTATTTCCATATTTGTTTTTAACTAGTGGTAACCTATACATACCAGCACTTATTGCCCGAGTTGAAGTATCATGAACAATAGGAATTTTGTATTGTTGTTCGAAAAAGTATTTTAATATTAGCTTGTACGTAAAAATTTCTCTTACTGGCAAGACATCAAATAATAAATATAAATCATGTACACTAATACTACTTCCTGCTTTCCCTCTTGTGCTCATCATCTTTAATATATTGTTTTGTATGGAAATTAAGTTTTTAAGCTGCGAGTGGGAGGCGTTTCCCCAAGCTAATATCCCATACGAAATGACGGATTCCGCAAGAGCGACATACACCATCTTCATATGTTTAAATGGTAAAAAGTCTCTTAGAGCATAAAGCTGATGAGCACAAGATCTTAGGCGCTTACATATTTTTGAAATTTGCATTTCCCAGCAAAATTGTTGATCTATTTCTAAACCTAAATATGGATGACTGTAAACTGAAGCGATGGTAGTGTGACATGAACATTGTACGGTACTGTGATTGCCGGCGTTTCGATGTAGACATTCGAAATTATGGGCGTGAACAGTTATTGTGGCATTCCGATCAGAGTTAAGTGGTAAACAAATATGAACGATTCTAGTTTTTTCTGTATTTATAATCAGTCTCACATCGTGATTCCATTTTAACATATTTAGAAAATCGCTTTGCAAATTCGCTTCTGCTACTTTCAGGTTCTTGTGTATTGCTATTAATGCTGTATCGTCCGCATAGAAGAAAGAAAGGCACTTGACAATATATTTTACCATGACATTCACGTATACTAAGTAAAGCTGGGGTCCTAAAATTGACCCCTGTGGTACACCACTGTTACTTGTTTTAGCTTTACTATAAACTTCCCCTATTTTTACTATTAGTTTCCTGTTAAACAAATAATTTTCAAACCACGCTAATACTTTACCCCTCACACCTATTCTGTCCAACGAATCTAAAAGTATTCTGTGGTCAAGAGTGTCGAAAGCCTTCTTAAAATCAACAAACATACATAAAATATGAAAGTTGTCATTTAACTTAGAGTTAACTAAGTCAGAGAATTTTTCTAACAAGTCTACTGTGCTTTTCCCTTTTTGAAATCCATATTGCTCTCTGTTAATGATATTAAATTTAGTCATATAATTTATTAAACAGTCAGCCACATAACGTTCTAACCCTTTCAGTCCTTTTTTTTGAGCAGATAACGCTACTTAAAAACACTAACAATCAATTCCCTGATTTTTTTAATGGTTTTTAGATTTTTTTTAATAAATATGCCATGATTTTTTAAGATTTTTTGGGAAATTTTGGATTGGATATAAATCCAAAATTTGGGACCAAAATTAATTTTGCTCAGTAGTCAAAAAAAAATAGATTTTTTTGCAATTTTTTGCTTATTTTCATATCTTTTTCCCTCAAATGCAACACAAACTAGAAATAAATCAAATTTCCGGGACATATCAAAATTCTCTAGTTTTTAGCTGTTTTTGCAAGTATGAATTTTGAAACGTCTCTAATAAAGGTACCATTCGTCACATTGCAGCGGGGAAAAAATGAAACTGTTTGAATCTAAACATTTGATTTTTGTAAACAGCGATCAATGAGAACTAACGTCCCGTTTAACTGTAATAAAATCCAAAAATTGGTGTCCACAATAGTGGACGTGGGGTCTGAGAGGGATAATATTTTTTCAATACTTGAGAGAATGGCAATAGGTCTGTAATTTTTATAATCTAAATGATCGCCTTTTTTATAGATAGGTCTAATGATTGACACTTTTAGTGTATCAGGAACCACTCCCTCCTTTAAAGACAGATTTAATATAAATAATGCAATTACTGGACTTATTTCATGTACAATATTTTGCAGGTCTCTCATTCTAATACCATCAATGCCAGCCTGTTTATCGCTATTCATACTGTTTATTATCTCAGTGACTTTATTTACGCTAATAGGAGGAATATACATTGACTGTAGCTGCCGTTCACCACCGCCTATCGTATCGTTGACCACACATCGGATGTCACAACGGTGAATTATATTTTCAATATCTTCAACAAATGTACTTGCAAAGTTGTCAACTACATTATGAATTGTGTCACCTTTGCCGAGATATTTATGTATTACTTCCTCTACTGTGTTCTGCTTTTTCCTACCAACCAGATTATTAATATTTTGCCACGTATCCTTTATACTATATCTATTTCTTTCTATTAAATGTTGATAGTATTGTCGTTTCCTTTCTACTATTTTTTTGTTTACATTATTCCTAAGAATAGTATAACTTTTCTTATAAACATTTTTATAAACCGATAGCTGTGGACATTTTTTCCATTTTTGAAATGCATTATCTCTTTCCTTTAGTAAGCCGAGTAATTCTTTTGTCATCCAGCTTTTGTTAACTCTTTGTTTTCTTGTAGAATGCATAATAATAATAATAATAATAATAATAATAATAATAATAATAATAATAATAATAATAATAATAATAATAATAATAATAATAATAATAATAATAATAATAATAATAATAATAATAATAATAATAATAATAATTATAATACCATTATTGTTATTTATTTAAATATATTTTCAAACGTTGTTTCTGTTTAAAATAATTAGTTCAAACCAAGTACTAAATGAGACCAGGGTATACTGAACAGGTAATAAAGAGGTTAATAAGCTAGCTAATAAGTTATTATTAGGTACATTTTAAAGCTTGTGATTGGTGGTATTAGCTACGAACTTTTTTGTAATTAGTTTTTTCGTAATACAGGCTCCAGTTTCTCAACTTAATATGTTTCATGTGTGTATGTACAAACAAGATATCCGATGTTTAAATATAAACGAACATTAAAAAAAAAAAAAAAAAAAAAACAGTCTTAAACCCAACCTGCATTAAATGTGCAGTGTTTTTGTGAAGTTGATAATAGCAAATGATTGTGATTGCGATAAGGCTGTATATGTTGACCTACTCTGCGGAACCCCCGATTTCAGTCTGTTAAAATTGATTTAAAATTGTCAAAACGTCAACCAGAATATGTCATCCCCTACAGACAATTTGGTGGTATCTCTTTCATTGTTCCCATAAGTATTTCCGTTTTTAAATTAACTTATTTAACTTTTGTAACGAGTTGTTGCAACACACTTTGCACGATTAAATAAGTTAATTTGTGTGATGGAAACATTTATTGGAACAGAAAAACATTTACTTTTAACCGACAGAAATCGTGAGTTCCGCATGGTCCTACACGAGACTGTAGTATTTGCAGTGGTAAGATTGGAACGAGTCTGAAAGTCAGGCCCGGACTGGGACCATTTGGGGCCCTCAGCTAAAACCTGTAAAGAGGCCCTCTACCGGGGGGGTCTGAGCGGTATGAAATACCCCCCAGCAAACATGGGGTCCGGGGGCTCTCTCCCGGAAATTTGTTGAAAATTAGGTACTTGAATACAATGAAAACACGTTTTTACGCTATTTTGGCACTTATAAAGCAGAAGAATTTCAGCTAGGTTTTTATACGAATATTATGATTTTCGCCTTTTGTTGATTTTCTTATTTATTAAAATAAGAAATTCACAGTATTTTTAGTATACTACAACACAACAAAACACAAGCTGTAAAACTGCCAATAATTACAACGGAGTTCAAAATAAAGTGCAGTATTTTATTCACACCAAAGCATTAACGAATTATGTCAAAATTATTTGTGTTACAAAAATAATGATAAACGGATTTTAGGGATTAGAAAAATAATGCTAACATATTTTTAAAATTCTGTGTATTTAACGGTTCACAATGTTGTTATACTGGAATAGAAGGGGCTTACTTAACTGAGATGATTCAACATTTTACTCCCCTTTCCCTAAAGTAACAGCTTCTTTGTAACCAACTCACTTGTTAAAGCTTTCTTCATCTACTTTTTTATTTTTTTCCAAATCATAAAATAAATTCCTCTCTACATTAATAAAAAGCAGACTGGACATAAGATCTTGGCCTAAAAACGACCGCAGTCGATTTCGAACTATTTTAAGTTTAGACAAACTTGTTCACATGTGATTTTTTTAACGTTATGTGGGGGCCCCTGTGAGGGCCCCTGTGGGGCCCCCTCGGGCCGGGGGCCCTCCGCGATCGCGGACTTGCGGACCTGGCCAGTCCGGGCCTGTAGAGTTCAGCCTAAAAAACCTATCTTCACTGTCTTCACACTTTTCCATCACTATCTTATCACGGTGTTTGCCAGTTCATTGTATCCATATATCTTTACTGTCTTCACACTTTTCCATCACTATCTTATCACGGTGTTTGCCAGTTCATTGTATCCATACATCTTCACCGTCTTCGCACTTTTCCATCACTATCTTATCACAGTGTTTGCCAGTTCATTGTATCCATATATCTTCACTGTCTTCACACTTTTCCATCACTATCTTATCACGGTGATTGCCAGTTCATTGTATCTATATATCTTCACTGTCTTCACACTTTTCCATCACTATCTTATCACGGTGTTTGCCAGTTCATTGTATCCATATATCTTCACTGTCTTCATACTTTTCCATCACTATCTTATCACGGTGATTGCCAGTTCATTGTATCCATATATCTTCACTGTCTTCACACTTTTCCATCACTATCTTATCACGGTGTTTGCCAGTTCATTGTATCCATATATATTCACTGTCTTCACACTTTTCCATCACTATCTTATCACGGTGTTTGCCAGTTCATTGTATCCATGTATCTTCACTGTCTTCACACTTTTCCATCACTATCTTATCACTGTGTTTGCCAGTTCATTGTATCCATCATATATCTTCACTGTCTTCACACTTTTCCATCACTATCTTATCACGGTGTTTGCCAGTTCATTGTATCCATGTATCTTCACTGTCTTCACACTTTTCCATCACTATCTTATCACGGTGTTTGCCAGTCATTGTATCCATATATCTTCACTGACTTCACACTTTTCCATCACTATCTTATCACGGTGTTTGCCAGTTCATTGTATCCATATATCGAAAACTCCTAACAAAGTTTTGGTTTTATTCTAGTTGAAGAACAGGGCAATGTACTAAGCCGGGGTAAAGAGGAATACAAATTCAGGCAAAAGTGTTTGAAGTAAACTTGCTCGTGACATGAGTGGTTATTATAGTAATATAGTTGTATCACTAAACAATAGTTTTCAATATCCACCCTGTCAGCGTCATGCTCTATTTCCTGGTGTGTTTATTCTGTCAATACGTTGTTGCCATTAACCTAGTTCTACCGTACAGTCACACCCTACACATGTGCAACAGATAATCAGTATTAACTGTGTTGGTTCTGGATAAATAAACTGAATCTCTTCTGTAATCGTTTGTCTGACTTGACTTAAGTACGAAATGAAGTGTGAACTTATACAGGCGTTTTCACTATCGCCTGGCTTGTGTTGTTATTTGTTATCATACATCGATCTTGTTAGTGCTAAATAATTAATTAGGATGTTTAATGATCCAAGATGTGTCGAGATTTTAAGAGGAGATTTGACATTTTTTTAAAAATTATAACATATTAATGAACATCCAATTATGGTTTTCTTTGAGAAATTTAATGTAGTCAAACACCAAATTTACTATATATAATTTTTTTAATAATTGCCTGAAATCTGAAAAAGTCTTTTTTCTTCAAATTATAGTGTCGTTCTCTTCCCAACAGCAGAATTCATAAAACATTTTTCCTCTAATGCCTACTGAAGAACAAAAGCAAATCTTTCAAGTTGCTAGACTAAACTAGAATGGTTTGTTTGTTTAATATAAAAATAACACCACCATCATGTAAATGGGTAAACCAATATAAAATTATTGTCATCATCATGTAAGACTAAAACCAATAAATATTTTATTCTATTTTATTCTATTTTATCCAGCTTTATAACACTTCTTGTAACTTTTACATGAAGTCGTACATCATATAGTTCAGTCCCTATAGCTTCCCACGGCTCTTGATAGTGAACGTTCAATGCACGTAATATTATATGACAGTATAATGTGCACAATAATAATGTTGATGTTCTTGTAGAATGGACGCATCCACGCTGACAGTTGCAACGATTGATATTGTTTTCAACGTCTATATATTATTTACCACTACTGCAGTGAACGCTCTCGTCCCTTTGTTTTCCTATACCTGGTTCGTTTGCTATTTCACGTAACGTGTCAATCTGACACAATAAAATTCGTTATTGCAGGATTCACGACTGTTGGTCCGTACGAAACCTTAACTCAACTTACTATAACATTGCAACTACGATTACGAAAGTAAATAATTAGTAACTTCACTTGGTGGAATAGGGGCATTTGCAGTACCAGGATTTCTATTTGTTTTTATACCCTGTATGAAACTAATTCGGTTTTACTAAACCAAACAGTCTTTCATGAAACCCAACATACAGTCATGTGTTGTTCTTCTGTTATATAATCCTGTATTTTCTCGACCTACCTTCCACTTTATTAAACTTTATAGGCTATGTAATAAATTACTGTTTTAGCTGTTTGTATTGAAAATGTGTGTGTTACCAAACGTATGTTTAACTTCTATCTAAGTCGATCTCTATTATAAAATATTTGAATTTATATCCACAACATCGACTTTAAGTTTGTTGTGTTTTAAGTTCCTTCTTACTCGAGGTGTATTATTCACTAACGTCTTTGTAACGACAGACTTCACTTTGCGGTAACACTTGTGTGAGCTTTGTGGTGGCAAGAGACCGTCACAGCAAATAGCCCCAGTTAAAAACGCCTTTCAGAAATTCTCTTTTCAACGATTAGCTCTCATGGATTGAACTCGAAAAACGTTACGTAATCCGTCAGTCTACACAAATAACATTAGAATTATTATTGTGCGCAGAATACAATCAACTTCGTTCGGCGTACAGATAATCTAAGTCAACAACAGCGCACTCGTGCCTTTGATTTCCCCGGTGTGTATCCGGGACTAAGGAAAGTACATAGCCAACTGTTTGGAGATATCTATTGCTCAAGAATAAAGGCGCTGCTTAAACATGATTTACAGGGGAACTTTTATGCGAGTAACAGCAGGTACGCGTTTTTTTTTTTGCCACAGACAAAAGTTTGAAATTCCCTTTTGGAGAAAGTATAAAATTCCTTTTATAACGTATTTCGGAGAGCTTAGCTATAAATTCCATGGATGAAATTGCAGACTGATAGGAAACAGTGAAGCCAACTGGAAAGCACGAAAAAATACATGCTTCATTTAACAAGTAGTGGATTTTCATTATTATTCACGTGCGCGTCTGAGAGCGTTGACGGTGTACACAATTGTAACCACTCTAGGTTTGCGGGATTCAATCAGATTTTAAAATAAATTCCAAGATAAAATAGAACATTTGTCTTTATTCGAGTTTTGTAATAGAAAACGGTGTCAACATAATGCCAAAACGAATTGAGCAAAGACGGAACAAATATCAACTTACCTCCAGTACAAGGCAGGATCAACTAAAAGATGTAGGCCTATATCAAACGGGATCCTGTAATTTGTTCCCCGGTAAACTGACTCAGCGATAAACTGCGCCAATGTCAACTGTCCAGCCGCCTGACATCCCACGAAAGTTCCAAGGTTATTGGGTCTGGTTGACATTGGCGCAGTTTACATTGGAGCAGTTTATCGCTGGGTCAGTTTACCGGGGGACAGATTACACCGACCCTATCAAACAATTTAAAAGTTGTTACAAGAATAATCACCCAAACAAAAAAAAATCTGAACCACTTCACGGACAGTTTGTGACGGGCGCTGTGACCCTTCCATACCCACTCGTTCACTGCACTGTCACTCTCACCCACTCTTACTGTGTCAACTAAACATTGAACAAGGAATATCCTAACGCAACTAAGCTGGAGATTTCTATGTTATACTCTTTAAATAAATTAAGACAGAATAGTTATAATATTGGCATTGCACACAATTGCACATTGTTTATAGGACATGTGTTCATGAAGAACGATAGTTGGTCAGCACATTATGTCAGCCTAGTTCAATGGCAAACTATTTACGTTAGCCAATACATTTTGAAAGGATGTACTCAAAATTATGAAACTATGAATGGTTAAAATGTTCTTAAATAGAATATCATATTATATTAGACTATTAGTCTTAGAAGAAGATCGAGTGGGAGGCAGAGGGAGGTGAGGAGTTAAGAGAGACTTACTCATTACACCAAATGAATGATATATCTTAAATGTTCAGTTTTGTTACTCACAGACAGACCCAGTGCCGCGCCGATCGTCGAACATTCCTGAGAACTACAGAGAAAAAGTTACCCTTTGCAAGTAGAGTTCGCGTATGCTCACATCATTGTGGAAATTTGAAGAATGAAATTGAATAGCGGGAAGTCCCATAAGCTGCATCTAAATTCTATCTTTACTCTATAGTCTTTACCCTTTGCTTTTTACTTTTCTAGCTTCCCTGAGTGACGGCCGATTTTAGATCAATAGTAATTATTCTAATATAATATATCATTATAGTACAACAACAGAACATAACAAAGGAACATGATTTGATGTATTTTGAAGACGTGGGGCAAAACACAACATGAGAGTTCGTAATGGCGTCACTGCTTCTACCCGGCACCTCCACCAATAAGGGAAGCCCTGCGACTGTAGGGAGTTTTATTTCATTGTAATCAATTAATTGTATCATTCAGAGTTACCATTGAGAAGAAATACGTAATTTGTAAAACGGGTCTCCTCCACATCATGCAGTACGTATATAAACGTAATGCTCTAGCTCTGTCCGGACTAGTCCAGAGCCAACTTATAAACACCTGTAGGGAGCGGAGTGTGCTGTGATAGGCCGGACTAGTCCAGAGCCTACTTGTAACACCTGTAGGGAGCGGAGTGTGCTGTGATAGGCCGCACTAGACCAGAGCCAACTTATAAACAACTGTAGGGAGCGGAGTGTGCTGTGATAGGCCGGACTAGTCCAGAGCCAACTTATAAACACCTGTAGGGAGCGGAGTGTGCTGTGATAGGCCGGACTAGTCCAGAGCCAACTTATAAACACCTGTAGGGAGCGGAGTGTGCTGTGATAGGCCGGACTAGTCCAGAGCCAACTTGTAACACCTGTAGGGAGCGGAATGTGCTGTGATAGGCCGGACTAGTCCAGAGCCTACTTGTAACACCTGTAGGGAGCGGAGTGTGCTGTGATAGGCCGGACTAGTCCAGAGCCTACTTGTAACACCTGTAAGGAGCGGAGTGTGCTGTGATAGGCCGGACTAGTCCAGAGCCAGCTTATAAACACCTGTAGGGAGCAAAGTGTGCTGTGATAGGCCGGACTAGTCCAGAGCCAACTTATAAACACCTGTAGGGAGCAAAGTGTGCTGGGATAGGCCGGACTAGTCCAGAGCCAACTTATAAACACCTGTAGGGAGCAAAGTGTGCTGTGATAGGCCGGACTGTACTTGAAGGGAAGACCAAGACTGCACTACATGCAACAGATAATCCATGACATGCAGTGTAACGGATATGCGCAAATGAAAGATTGCAAGACGAGAGCAAAGACTAGGAACTCTTTCAAACTAATACCAGGTTTGATAACTTAAACACTAAGGGCCATGTTCACCAAACCTAATCAGGCGATTTTCTGTTAATTAAATATAAAAAATAGTGCCCGGTAGAAGCTTCCATGCACTTTGTATGTTATGCTTGTTGTTACCATGGTAACCAATCCGAGATTAGTAAATCGACCAAATAAAACGTTTGATGAATTCGGACCTGAGAATTGATGCGACGACGGGGTTAAATCTAACAACTATCAGTCTATAGTACCTTATGTTGAACTAGGTGTGGTGTAGGTATGGTGTTCACGCTCGTTGCATCCGAAATAGCCTTATCTATGGGTAGAGGTGTTTGTAAGTGGTATTATGTTTTCTTAAATTTCGTTTATAGATTTAATAATTTCGATGTTATGGCGGTGTTATGCTTTTTGGGAGATTTTCGACAGGAAATTTCACCAGAAACATGTTTAATTAAAAAGAAATTTAAATGTTATTTAATAATTGTATAATAATTGTAATTTGGGCTCTGGGAGTAGAATTTCAGCAAAAATAAATCGTTGACCTTTTTAACGAAATCATCATTACAATAAAAAAATATTAGGTCCCCATGAGTGTGTTGTAATGACGTTTGACGGTAATAATACACTTAATTTTTTTAAAATTTTCATACTAAATTAAAGAGGACTCAAAACTAACATAGATAGCGCTGCTAAGCAACCTCCTTTCAGCGCCATTGATGAATAATAACAATGAAAATTGACAGCTAGACCACTCCTAATAGAAGTTTATTTTTTTGCCACCAGAATGCGTCTAGTCTATTTTGAGTCCTCTAATAACAATCGAGATTTCGTGTTATTTCGCTCTTTAATACAAATTTCGATGTTATGACTGGAAATTGACGGATTTCGCGAATTTTCGCGGTGGAATTTTGACGTTTTCAATGTGCCTATCAACAGATATACACTTTGTTGATCTCCCCCTTCTTTATCAACACTTTTCGCGATTTCGCGGTCCGCGAAAAACAAACACCTCTATCTATGGGGTTTGTTCTTTAAACTATGTTAAATGCTAAAGTGCGCGCAGTGTGAGATAAAATTTTTAGAAGAATGTGCCGCTCTACGTGGTCTTCATCAACGGAATTCACCACGAGATTTCCTTATACCTGCTTGTTATTATCCACTGCATGGAGTATAACAGCCGCTCTTAGAGCGTGACGAGCCAGCGCCAGCCAACAGATGCGCGCTTTAATACCAGAGGCATTTTAAGAGTGAATAACTCGGATAATTGTACACACACACTGTAGATAATATTGTGATGTTTAGTTAACTGTTTTATTGGGAGTGAAACAAATCCATATGATGATTAGGTTGGACTCATGCTTGTGTGTATCCATACAGGAACCGATATGTCACTCTATGATCGCTTTGATATTATATTAGTAGACGTATCCTTGTTAAACTTAAGCCTGTGATTCATCTCTCCAATTAAGGCATCAAACCTTTGACCTTTGAAGTCTACGTGCATTACGCTAGTTTCGCCATATGTTCCTACACGCGTTTATATTTACAAAGAAGTGTATCACAAACGATGAATGTTCAACGTGCGGGAGGATGGCAAGTTTATAAGTGAGATGGCTTAAACTGCTTCACTCGCAAAGTGTTTGATTGAATAAAAACATAATTTACATGTCAATGCTGGATGAGAGAAGTAGGTGGAGACAATAAATGTAAGCGTGCTTCAAAATTGTGGTAGCATTTTAAAAGATTCCTCCTGTATATCGTTACATTGAGTGTAATTGGCAGAACTTATCTTGTAATTTAAGTTGCCTGAGGTTCATGAAAGATATATGTAGGCCTACGGTTTACTACATTAATAAAATACGAAATATTATATTGAGTGTAATTGGCGGAACTTATCCAGTAATTTAAGTTGCCTGAAGTTCATGAAAGATATATGTAGGCCTACTGTTTACTACACTAATAAAATACGAAATATTATAATACTTACGCAGTCAGCGAAAGGTTATAACATAACTTTATGATTTTAATAGCTATATATTAGTATAATTGGCCTGTTATCTCATTATTGTTTATGAGACATTCTTCCATTAGTATCCAGAATCGAGATCATAGGCGGAGCCTGGCTTGACAAATGACAACTCTGCTACCAATAGTTAAAGCGGTATAATGGGTATACAACTCACCGTTTCCCGCGAGTGCTCAAGTAGTTGTGTGCCTCGCCACCAGGTGATGCTAGCTGGCGGGCGAGCCCCCGAGGCCTGGCAGGCTACCTCGTACCCACTTCCCGCGCTCAGGGGTTGGTTCTCCCCCAATAGCCGGACCTCTAGTGGCCGCACTAGACACAGAGAAAGATACAACATGAGCTGTTGTGCTCAAGTAGTTGTGTGTCTCGCCACCAGGTGATGCTAGCTGGCGGGCGAGCCCCCGAGGCCTGGCAGGCTACCTCGTACCCACTTCCCGCGCTCAGGGGTTGGTTCTCCCCCAATAGCCGGACCTCTAGTGGCCGCACTAGACACAGAGAAAGATACAACATGAGCTGTTGTGCTCAAGTAGTTGTGTGCCTGGCCACCAGGTGATGCTAGCTGGCGGGCGAGCCCCCGAGGCCTGGCAGGCTACCTCGTACCCACTTCCCGCGCTCAGGGGTTGGTTCTCCCCCAATAGCCGGACCTCTAGTGGCCGCACTAGACACAGAGAAAGATACAACATGAGCTGTTGTGCTCAAGTAGTTGTGTGCCTCGCCACCAGGTGATGCTAGCTGGCGGGCGAGCCCCCGAGGCCTGGCAGGCTACCTCGTACCCACTTCCCGCGCTCAGGGGTTGGTTCTCCCCCAATAGCCGGACCTCTAGTGGCCGCACTAGACACAGAGAAAGATACAACATGAGCTGTTGTGCTCAAGTAGTTGTGTGCCTCGCCACCAGGTGATGCTAGCTGGCGGGCGAGCCCCCGAGGCCTGGCAGGCTACCTCGTACCCACTTCCCGCGCTCAGGGGTTGGTTCTCCCCCAATAGCCGGACCTCTAGTGGCCGCACTAGACACAGAGAAAGATACAACATGAGCTGTTGTGCTCAAGTAGTTGTGTGCCTCGCCACCAGGTGATGCTAGCTGGCGGGCGAGCCCCCGAGGCCTGGCAGGCTACCTCGTACCCACTTCCCGCGCTCAGGGGTTGGTTCTCCCCCAATAGCCGGACCTCTAGTGGCCGCACTAGACACAGAGAAAGATACAACATGAGCTGTTGTGCTCAAGTAGTTGTGTGCCTCGCCACCAGGTGATGCTAGCTGGCGGGCGAGCCCCCGAGGCCTGGCAGGCTACCTCGTACCCACTTCCCGCGCTCAGGGGTTGGTTCTCCCCCAATAGCCGGACCTCTAGTGGCCGCACTAGACACAGAGAAAGATACAACATGAGCTGTTGTGCTCAAGTAGTTGTGTGCCTGGCCACCAGGTGATGCTAGCTGGCGGGCGAGCCCCCGAGGCCTGGCAGGCTACCTCGTACCCACTTCCCGCGCTCAGGGGTTGGTTCTCCCCCAATAGCCGGACCTCTAGTGGCCGCACTAGACACAGAGAAAGATACAACATGAGCTGTTGTGTTCATCATAGGACAGATAATAAGCATGTTTGTGATTGAATGGTGAATGAGTGCCCCTTAACAGAGGGTAAGAGAGGGTGGGAAATAAGTACATGCGTCGGAAGTTCGACTTGTCACATTTAGAGATATAGAGTATCATTATGGTACTCTAAGATTTCTTTGTTATAATGATATAATCACATATTATCAAACATTCAAGAATATACTCTTTGCAACAATAACATTACTTTTAATTCTGTGTGTAATAATGTGCTTTTTCGGTCTCTTACAATAACAATGAATATCATTATTCTAAACCTGGATCAATGTCACAATCAAACAACTTGCAATACAACTTCTTATTTCACCGGACTTCTATAATGATTATTCGAATCTTAAATCTACACAAAAATGCGCAATTGTTGCGAAAATATAAATTATGAACTATATTGTAGCATTCTATAAATACAAAATCATTTTATGTTTGTTAAGTAATGCAAATTGCGTTCGTCTACGATTGGTAAACACAATTTTGCAATATATCACATTATTATGTTTTGATTTTATACAACCCCTTGTGATTAGCGGCATCACTGATAGTGATAAGTGATAACCTTCCTACAGGAAAGTAACACATCACGTGTGATGTTTGGTTTACAATGTGGTTTGAGAAGTGTGTAAAGAGACGCCATAAGCAATGTGTTGGTGTACCTCGGCCCTTGACACACAATATGACATGTGAAGTGAAGACGACCGCGATGATGCCCGAACAAAGCCAAGACGACCGCGATGATGCCCGAACAAAGCCAAGACGACCGCGATGATGCCCGAACAAAGCCAAGACGACCGCGATGATGGCCGAACAAAGCCGAACACAACCTCTGTCTTGGTGGGGTGATTAGTTGATTCGTTCCATGTAAGGACTACCTCCTCATATGAAAACAGAATGTTAGGACCCTTCATATTTTTGATTGTCATGCAAATTATTGCACAAATAAACATATGTGTTGATGTAGATTTTGTATAGGATTGTATAATGTATACGCTAACTTTCTTATAAAGTAAAGGAAAGGCCGGAAAAGCAATGAAAATATCGTAACATTTCAGACTAAGTTATACTTGAATTAAGAACATCTTGAATAGATACCTATCTATTGTATAAATGGAAATATCATGCATTGTACAGATTACAGAATATGTTCTGCATTCTCTCTGCCAACTGTTCGTACGTAACTTATAAAAGATGTTTGATCTTACAGGCCTAGAACACATCTTCTAATTGAATTTGAGTTGTGAAGTATTTCTTTAATTACTTTACTAGAAAACGAGGCGTCCTACTGGTTAACAAGGGTAAACTTTCGCCATGGTTAAAACATTGGTTATGGTAGTGGTTATTTATGGCATTGAAATGAAGCAAGTGAATTTAAACATGTGAGCTAATTTTTTAAACACTTTCCGAGATTAAATATTTCGGTAGTAAAATTTGAACCATTTAATTTACTGTAATGCTAAATAAAACATACACGGTGTAACCAGAAACAAAATTGAATTTATTCGAAGATTGATATTGTAAAAATACACATCATTTGCGCCATAACCGCAGAATTGTGTATCACAATTTGAAGAATGTTATTATAACATTGTGTAACTTACGTGCACTGAGTATAACTATTTATAAACAAATTTAATCGATATTCATACCAAAATGTATATATTTTCAAGGCTTGTAAAGGTATTATGAGTGGAGCTTCGATGAGGATGACGATGTAAATCGCACCATGGTAATGCGTGAATCTGCGACAATCTTACTTGGTTAAGGAAATCATTTTGGAAGATTATCGAGAAATTTTCATCAATAAATCTTTCAATATAAGACACTTTATAAACAAATTCTCAATACTTTGAGAACAATGATAAAATTAGAAGGGTGGAATGTCTAAGAATGAAGTAAAAACCATTATTTTCCGAAGAAACTTGTGAAAATTGTACTTTCTTAAGTATCTTTTCCATTTATCAACAAATACGTATTGTGCAAACTTGTAACGAGAATGTATTTTATTCAAAGCAGACAACCTTTATTTTTTAATATATAGAACGATGTCCAATTTTGAGATTGGATTTTGATTGCTTGATAAATGTGGTGAAGTTTAAGTTGCAGCCTTTCCATCTTCTTAAACAAACAAACTTAAAAGATTGGCCCTTTTCTTTTCATATGTCCAACTCACTGTTTCACGATATGCAAATTTCTTTTATTGCTCCATCTTTTATGCCTGTCCAGACGTTAGTTCTACTCAATAGTAAGGATGGGATCGTTTTTACTACGGAAATGCAGCATTCGTTTTCTTTTCGAGACGAGAATCTCCAGCCAACTTCCATCCTCGGAGAATTAATATTCAAGAAGTGGACTTTTCTCTCAAGAGTTTTATTGTGATGAAACTTGCATTACGAACTTGGCATAACTAAACGATTTATGAAGTTACCTACTTTTGTATTTAAATTATTCCATGACAAGTGATGTTTTGGTATTTGAAAACAGCGGCTGTTTTAAAATGAATTGGGTTAACGCTTTATCCGCGTAACGAAGTACAGTTATGTTACTCGTAATATTTGTATACATGTTTTGTTAGTCAGCTAACGCGTGTTTAAGTTTAATCATGCTTTATTTAACAGTTTCCTTACTTTATATCGATCACTTACAGTCAATAACGTTTGTGTGCTTATGTTTTTTTGATTAGTTTATGGTTGGGTTAAAACATTTGACCTGTTTTGACTTGAACTTTGTCTGCATCATAAACGGCAATACGTGTAATTTACATGTATATTGTACAATTTCAAATTATATTTAATAGTACCATGAAATGTGTCTACTTCTCTAGTTCCTTACATAAACCAGTACACTCGTCATTAATTACGGCCGTATGTTGGAATTACGACACCCCATACACGGCGTGGCGTGTGGGTAGGGCATGGTAAGGAATTGTGCCTTATACTTAGCGGAATACCGTCTTTAAGAATGTGTTAAAGAACACACTTTAAGAATGTGTTAAAGAACACAATTAATCTGTTTATGTTAAAACAGCGTGCATGGCAGGTGCGTAAGATTAGGAAGTGAGGTCGGTACGACACGTTTACTATGATACCCGATAACATTAACAACAACAAGAATAATATCATATATTTAAATGCTTGGAAATTATGTCAAGTGTGGTTCTTGTCAACACTTGTTGTTGTCGTATTTTACAAACTAAAATTGATTCTTATGCAATAGACCTTCTATTATTTACACCAATAAAAACCGAGTACAAGAATTCCATGAAATCAATTCACTTTATTTCTCAAAATATGATGCGTATTTCTAAATCGTCTACGAGCGGCCATGCAGTTCAACACGTATGGGTGTGAGTGCAGTGAACCAGTGAGGCTCACTGCCTTGGTTATCGACGTGGTGGCTAGACTCGCATCTCTGACGTCATTACGTGTCCTTACACCAAAGTCAGTCCCCCGTGATTTCACTTCACAGCCCATTGATTTCCAATACCTCACACGATCGATTATATTTATCATGCGAGTTGCTGATGAAGGCAATTCTGTTCTGGTGACGACCGTGCATGCTCATTGGTTGGCCACCCGGCTGGATCTATCACCGCAGAAACCTCAAGTCAGCGTACGTTCCAGTTTAACGAGGGGAAGACGGGGAATATTGGAATAACAGAGCAGTATTTTCCTATTTGTCAAATTGGACTTTTTTCTCTTCTTGCGATGGAGGAAGGTAATGCCTGTGAGCTGAATTTATGTAATTCTGTGTCACCACAGATGCAGCCAGTCAAGTAACGACTGTGAACTGCACAATGTGTTTAGTGATATTGCAAGTATCCATCTTTCAGCGTAGAACGAGATGGGTTAGGACTGGGATAAACGTAGTCTCTTCAGGCGTAAATATAACTAGTTCCGTTCTATGTTTCTACTTTACACCGTGAGCACCACATCCGCAATGGTTTTCATAAAGATATTTTGCTAAGTTTAAAACAAATGTGTTATGTTTTTCCAGCCTATTCTTTGATTACTGTCCTATATTTATATCATGCAACTATAATCAATCAACAATATCATGGTTAGTTATTAACTTATTACATATTTCTAAAATCAATTTGGCCGCATACTAGCCAAATCAGTATTCTATTAAATGTACAAAATATCATTAGGTTTCCTTAAAAAAAGTAAACTTAGCTATCAACAATAAAATATTGTGCAATTGTGTTGTTGTGCAAAATATTGTTTGTTGTGTTTTTTTTAAACCAATATGTCAGGTAACATTTTAAGGAAAAATTGATATTTAAAATTTTTGGATATTAAACTTCTTGTTAAAAGTTCTTCATTGTGCGATCAACGGTGTCAATATAATGCAAATATTCAATTTAGAATAATTTTAAAAATGACTTGTAATTATTGTTATTATTTCCCAACTAGATTTTACTTCATTGGTTCTATCCACCAAAAGCGGACGAACAAATTCTGGACACATCAACTATTTAGTGTATTGCAATGAATCTGTGATCCTAGGACCAGAGATTCATTGCAATACACTGTAGTCATTTCTGAAAAAACATCGACTATGAGTAAAAAAAAAAATTGCAAAGCACATCAAAGTTGCATCACACATTTTATAATTGAGGAGCGCCTGTTTTCTTGACATTTAACCTTCGTATGAATGCAGAGAGGATAATCGATACGAAGAGGGCAATGATTGCCCTGTAAAGAGGAGTACGCTTTGTGCCCTGCAGATAGAGTTGGTTGTAAAGAACGTTGTCCAGTGAGTGGCAGCCAACCTGTCAAACAGGGTCAGTCGGACATTGTTTGAAAACGATAAACCCGTTGGATTCACTCCCATAATAAACGGTAATTATTTATGTAGATCAATTAAACACGAACAATATATTTTGCACAGAAAAGCTTTTGTTATTTATTTCCAATCTATATTATATCAATTATAAAATAAATAAAACATGATCTACGATTGCCAATTGCGCTGTCAGCTGCAAAATTTACAGATTTTATTGTTTCCAGATAAATAAACGTGAAAGTTACGGAGGATTTTTCAGCTTGCCTGAAGTTCAACAAAACAATATCTATCGCGGATGTTTCTGTCAGAACCATAGATCTGAATGCGATTTATTATTTTCTAGTGTACCGCATTAAAATTAGTCCATAAAAATGAATCATTAATCAATACATTTTGGAAGCGT